>CATIWR010068941.1:0-17139 GCA_949677035.1 Omphalea diandra
GAATGATTAATATGATAAGACAAACTAATTTGATGGGAGAAAAATAAAGAAAATAGATTGGGACAAGATAGAACAAAAACAAACAGAACTAGAGCCCTATGAAGGGATAGGACCCGATTCGATGCAAAAACAATAAGAACACAAAGACCAACGAATTTTGGAGATAACTTACTTAATTTGAAGGCTTAGCTCTGATATCAAATGATACGAACAAGGTTGGATTGATTCTTACTCGTATGTTAAAGTATAGTTGCCCAAAATCTATCAAACCAAGTGTTGAAGTTTTGATCTTCAAATCCCAACTAGACCTCTAGAAAACTTGTTTCTAGCAACCTAAGTTATAAAGATTCAAAGTTGTGTTAACTCAAACTTTAAATTAACCAAGCCAATTTAAAATCAGAATTAACAAGTTTGTGAAATTATTAAGCCTTCACTCAATAATCTCACCAAGTCCACTCAAGAACTTAAGAAGAGAATTTAATCTCACAAGCAAAATTACTAACAATAATAATATTGATTGAATTATTTATTACCTCTTGCCAGAATATGAGGGCTATTTATAGCCTTACAATGCTTAATCCAAACCCAATTAGGATTTGATTTACATTCTGTAACAAAATTCAATATTTCCTAGTGTAATAAGGAAAAGGCAATCCTAAACTAAATAAGAAAACTAAAGAAACATTATGATTGGTCAACAAGATTATACCAATATACCTTCCTAACTCAAGAACACCTCTTGTTAAATAGAAAAGGAAAATGATTCAACCTAATGAGGAAATCCTAACGGCATTAGGAAATATTGCCAACTACAGAAATCTTATAAGAATCTTTGACTTTTGACCTTATTTCCTTGCTTACATGCCTTGGGCCTTTTTTAAATGCCTTGGCCAAATTGGGTCATGCTTGGATTCTCTTCACAAGGTAGGCTCCATTGTATTGAGTTAAGTGTTCTATTTGAAGACTTTGAGCTCCCATCAGCTTTTAATTGGCTTCACACATCCTTTGCTCTTCTTGGGCTAATCAAAGTGCAATTCCTTGTTGCAAAAATGCTCAAATTACATCCTTAAACTTCTTTAGCCTTCCCTTTATGATTGGGCCTTGAAGTTGAAGTGGATCCTTTGCTTTAGCCTTGATTGTTTGCATCATTCAAGCATCTTTAAATATTTGAATTATTTTACATTTATGTTTCATTCATTTATTTTCTTATGTGTCATATTATGATCAATTGTGGAAAATTACTTATGTTTGCTATTCTAATTTGAGTTTATACAATTGATAAGTTTGTGGTCATTCCCTCTCATATTCCCTATTCTCTCTCTTATTCCCTCATATTCCTCTCTTTTTGATCTTGACAAAGAAGGAGAGATAATTGATTGAATATACCAAGAGGGAACACACAAAAAGGGGAGAGAAAATTGAGCTACATTTGTATAAGTTAAGACATTGGTCTTACTAGAGTAACTAAGGGGGAGTATGGATTCAGGGGGAGCAATTTCATACTTAAGATTTGAATGACTTCAAAATCATTCTCTTAGGAAGCATACATAATTGTTTCTTTATCCTTTGCATATTCAATCTAGATTGTCAAAATCAAAAAGGGGGAGATTGTTAGACTAAGTTATTCAAACCTAAGTCAAAGCTTTCTTTTGATCTTGACAACATAAATTAAAAGTACTAATGTATTTTTTAAGGGTTGTTTTTACTGTTTATAAGAGTTATCTTCAATAGAAGTCAAAATCTCCATCTTTTAGAAGAACATCCAAATTCGCGGTCGGTATCCCCTAAATCACGACCATGACACTGTTATAAGAAAGGATGAAGTTGGGTCAGAGAAATTCGCGTGCAAATTCACAGCCACGAATCAACTGAAGGAGCATTGGTTGAATCACAGATGAATTCCCAGCGAGTGTAGCATCTTAGTCACTACCGCGACTTTCAAAGTAACTTAAGAGGGAATGAAGTCCATAATCATAGCATGCCAAGTGTCCCAAGTATCCGTTGGAGAACAAAATTCGTGAGAGCAACATTATGGATAACAACTGCGATTCATGAAGATGAAAACTCTCCTTCAAATAGAAGAATTCACGTTCTTAGTCGCACATGTGTGAATAAGAATCGCAACTGCGACTTTTATGAGCAGTTATAATGCAACGACTATATTTTCTTGGTAGACTAATGATGAGCTGCCACGTGGACTAGCTATTTGACACAAACAATACTTTCAACTGCAATAGGAAATTCGCGACTGCAAAAAGGTAGTAACGACTGTGACTTCAGCCTAATAAGCATTTAATCTGAATCTGCCTAACACATCTTGGAGATTTGTTAATAGTTTTAGAGTAATGTCTCTTTAGTGGATGTGGGCTATAAATACTCCACCAAACTGACGTAATGAAAGAGCAAAATTATTGATAATGCTAAAACTCTTACAAAGTTATTTCTCAACTTTAATTCTTTATTTCTTTGTAAATAGTTTGGTGTGAGCTTTAAACACCTTGTTTAGGTTTGAGAGTTAGCCTAGTTGTAAAACTATTGTATAAGTTTGAGAGTAAGCCTAGTTGTAAAACTCTTGTATAGGTTGAGTGTTAACCTTGGAAAACACTTGTAAGGTTTAGTATGAGCCAAAAACACTATGTTCAGTGTGATCCTTGGAAAACACTTGTAAGGTTTGGTGTGAGCTTAAACACTAAGTTGAGTGTGACTAGTAAAACACTAGAGATTTAGTGAAATACCCAATTGGTGAATTAGGGAGTGGATGTAGGGTTGGTTAATACTCAAGCCACTATAAAACTCTTTTGTTCATTCTTCTCTTACCCTTTCTCTAAATCTTTCATTCTTGTGTGCTTCCTCCAAAATTACAAGTTCAAATTTGCCACCAATTCAACCCCTCCTTCTTGGTGCACTAGGGCCAACAACTACCAATCATTACTCCATGGCTCATAGCTTTCGAGTCATGCACTAGACCATCTCTTTCAAGACACCCAAGGGTTAAGAAGGATAGGACACCAAACATAAAGTTACACTCATAAACATGCGTACATAACTGGCCTTTTTTAGGTTACTAACCTACATCTCTTTAGTCTACTGTATTAACACTCTTTCTAAAGTGAGAATCAAGTCTACCAATGCCTTCACTTGGATGCAATAAATCGATAAAAGACATATCATGTGAGTAATAAGCAATTAAATCTAAAGGCAGAATGAATGAAGATATGAAGTAAAAGATACTCACACAACTATTATCGATCAGCTCAAAAGTGCATAAGGATTGGTTGATCTCCAGCGCCATCATTTACCCAGTCTGCGAGGCCATATAGCACTCAAACATATTGGTGTGGACTTGATCAAGCTCACCCAGCACCAAAAGCTCTAATCCTCAAAAACAGAAGTGTGGTCTCTCTTGTGGCCTCAAATACTAGGAGCAGGCTCTATAGGCCTTCACTCAGTGTGCACGGTTGTCCCTCAAGCTCCACAACACAAAATAGTCCCCTCATATGCCCTGTGCCATGGGAAAGCCAAGATTGGTGCCTCATCCATCAAAATTGTCTTTATAAGAGCCTCGATCATCTAAGTTCAATAGGTGATCTTGTTTGTAATGAATTGCTCCACTAGCACAAACCTCAAAGCTTCTTATATCTCCTCCTCCTTTTTCATGTATGCTGCCCAAAACATGTCTAAAGGTAGATGTAGAGGAACAAGAAGAGTATCTAACCCCTTATGGCATTAAAGGATCCACTCCCCTATGTTCCACTCTCGCAAGGAGGAGCCAATTAACAAGTGTCGCTTATAGAAGAAGGCCTTTACCTCCACCACTTGAGCATGTCAAACCTATCAGTAGGCCCCTCTAATCCAAATGAAGTTGTAAAAAGAAAATAGCCATAACTTATCATTCTAAGTATATGATCAAGATCAATAAATAATGCAAAGGGATAATAATTATTTTTTTCTCATAGGACAAACATACCTAATCCAAAGTAAAGGTGTACAGTTGACCATACCTGACCTCTACCAAAGACTAACTCTAGCAGTAACACTCCACCTTACGAACTGAGGATAGAAACCCTGCATGTTGGGCAGAGCATTGCTACCCTATAACAAGCCTGGCTCCATGGCTTAAACTTATTAACAAATTATAAAGTTAGTTTAAAAACAACCAAATGAGTTAAATAGATGAAATAAAGAAAATTCTCATAATATCTCCCATATAGGAATGACCCCCACAACACCAACCTAAGAACTAATAAAAATATCCAATATAGTGGAACCTAAATCAAATTGATGGATAAGCCCAAAGTCCACTACCATTAACAACAAGCATATCTCCACCACATTTGATGAGTTCATGAACAACATCCCCTATAAGTTGTAAAGTAGAGAGCAGTGTGCCACTTCGCCACCTTTTGCAAGCTATCCTCAGAAGCAATGGGAACACCAACCTTTAGGCTAGATAGCTAGAAAGAGAGATCCCCCTTTATCTTAGGAACACAACTTAAAAGCCGAAGGACATAGTCCCTCTGTAGTAGAAGCTCACAAATGTCAAACCAGTGGAAAGAGAGATCCCCACAAGCTTGATTCAAGTCAAATAAGTGAAATCCCTAGGCATGATCATCACCTCCTTGATTAGTGGCAGATGAAAGGTGTGGGTTATGCCTAAGTCAAATTAGAATTAATTTATGGAGCCACTACTGGCAGTGTCTGGAGAAACGATATAAGGCTAGTCTCCTCCAAGCAAACGATGGCTTTAAGATGCAACTGCCTGAGCTAAGCTCTAGCTGGGCCAACTGCTTCACCTTTTTTGTTGAAGGAGACATCACCCTATAAAGAAAAAGGGAGAAATAATGAACAGAAAAACAAGTAAACATTTAACTCCCACACAATAATTAAAGGAAAAAAAAAAAAGAAAACGGAAGCAAATAAAAGAAAAATAAACATAATGAAAAGTCATGGAAAGCCACACAAATTAGGTTCACATAAGTCAACCAGCGAAAGAACCAAGTCACCAATATGAGGTATGTAAAATATATTGATTTTCGAAATAATCAAATAACGTACTTTACTTTTTCATGTGCAGGTGTTCAAATAATGTAAGGAAAATTTGAAGAAGAAAATAATCAATCGCAGTCGTGGCAAGCACTATTTGTAAGATTTCAAGAAAAATTATAAAAATTTATTTTTCAAAAATTATGCAAAAGTCCTAAATCTTGTTCAACATCTGACCGATGAAAGAACCAAGTCACCAATCTGAGGTATGTAAAATATTTTGATTTTCCAAATAATGAAATAGCATACTTTACTTTTTCATATACAGGTGCTCAAATAATGTAAGGAAAATTTGAAAGGTAGAAAATAATATATCATTGTCGTGGCAAGCACTATTTGTAAAATTTCAAGAAAAATTATAAAACTTTATTTTTAAAAAATTATGCAAAAGTTATAAATCTTGTTTGACAGCTGACTTGTGAAATAACTAAGTCACCAATTTGAGGTATGTAAAATATTTTGATTTTCCAAATAATGAAATAAAACGCTTTACTTTTTCATGCACAGGTGTTCAAATAATGAAAGGAAATTTTGAAGGGTAGAAAATAATCAATCACAATCGTGAGAAGCACTATTGGTAAAATTTCAAGAAAAATTATGAAAATCACACAAATAAATTCAAAAAATTAATAAGAACACATAAATTGATATGGCAAATTGATTAGCAGATAGCAAGAAAGAATAATTAATTTTAGAAATTAAAGAGTAAATGTCTTATCCCTAATGGTGAATATTTTTGAAGCTAACCTATTGTATGCATGCAAAAAAATAATCTGGAGGCAGTACCTGCAGTCTAAAGTACTTAAAATAGAACAATAATAATAAACAAAATTCAAGAAAGTAGAAAGAATAAAAAAGGAGGACCTACCATACCTAAAGCCATTCCTACCAAGTGACGGTTCAAATTGTAGACCATCAACATGTCTTAACATGAATCGAAGCCAGCTGGAATAATCTTCGGGGTCACTTTTGTCTGAAGTTTCACCCCTGTAAAACCCAGGAAACCTGTAGCTACTACAAAGCATTGTAGATAGTAACATCCTCATCGAAAAACTCCTTAGGAGCATTAAACATCTAGTCATCATAACTAACCAACATGAAAGTCAGTGAGTAAAAAGGAAACCTAAGACATTTAAGTATAAAGAATTCTAGAGACAAGAAATAAAGAGAGACTAGGACAAAAGCGCATAAGGCTAACAACTTTCTATTATCCTTATATAGAAGGGGTAGTTTATATAGACAACTCTTATATGTACAAATAATAAGAAAAATCATGAAAAACATCTTTAATTTAATTAAGACTCCATTTTTTAAATGAATAGAGATCCTAAGCCATTTGTGCAACATCTTTATCCACATTCATTGGCATTATCACATGAACATATTCATTACATAAATGATTTTAAATCGCACATGAACATATGTATTAGATAAAAAATCATTTAGACATGTGAATTGGATAAGCATGATGATCACACTTGAACCATTGCATTTGCGATACTTGAAAATATATGTAATGTTTGTATAGTTGCATGGAAAATTATATTATGTTGTGTTCATGTTTTAGAATCATAAATAATGATGTTTTAAAGCTTATTTAAAAGCATAAGGAGCATTTGGGGATTAGAAAATGGATGGAGATGATGAAGGAGTGAAAAATAAAGACTAAAAGAGGAAAAGTGAACTTCCAACCGATGGAAGTGAAACATCATGATTTTTTCTTACCACAATAGGTTTATAAGTGGAATTTTTCAGCCTTTAGGATCATAATAGAGAGGATAAACATGAAGGACAATAAAAGAAAGAGAGTGCTAAGGAAAAAAGAAAGAAAGGAAGAAGAAGACGAAGAAGAAGAAAGAGGAAGAGGAGGAGGAGGAGAGGGAGAAGAGTGAACTGCCTAAGAAGGATTCCTAAGGTTTTTATGGTTCTAGAAAATAGGTAAGTTAATTTATCTTCTCCCAACATGAAATTAACCCCTTATGGCATGTTAATCATGCATAGTTTGTAAGAATTATGGAGAATTTGAGATATAGCTCATGTATGGAAGTTGAAATTCAAGAGAAACAAGAGCTAATTGGGTTGGTTTTGTTGTTAGAGCATAATTTTATACCCATGATTTCATAACCCTATAAGTGGAATTAGGGAAAGTGTAAAATATGAAAGTTGTAGTCTTATACCGCCATATAGATGCAGGTAAAATATTTTTGCTCGATTTTGTGTGTGTAAGGAGATATGGTTCCTTCATTAGGGTTGGTTCACAATTAACTGAAATCAATTCAGTCATTTTGTTTTCATATATTTTGATGACTTTATGTGCTGATTTAGATAAAGTGTAAAACATGAAATTTGTAGGGTTATATCCCCTTTAAATATTTGTATAGTAGTTTTGATTGATTTATTGTGTGGAAAGAGATATGGCTCATTGATTGTGACTAACCCTATTCTCAGATGAAACCTCATTAGTCTTATAATTGTGTTTTCTAAGAATTTGATGATCATAGATTCATAATTTGGTGATTTTTTAAACTTGAAAGTTGTATATTTATGTATTATCTATATGCTGGTAAAATATTCTTATTAAATTTAACATGGTTATTGAGATATTGCCCCTTCATCATGACTAATTATCACCATGTTGAAAACCTGCTCACCTTGAGATTGGCCATTTATTTTGGTAACTTTATAGACTAAATTAGACAAATAGTAAAACATAGAAAATGTTCCATTATGTGTTTTGTAATTTATGGCAAATCATTTTTGCAATTTGAGATATACCCCAGAATGTAATATCTACTTAGACTGAGATGACATTGAAACATGGCAAATTTCAAAAATTTACCACATTTTCTATGTGTCTTATATTGACTAAAAATTTGAATATGTTGTATCTTTTTATGTTTATTTTATTTGAAAAAAGGAATGAAGTCATTTGGATTAGTATATCAAAAGTTATTTCTGTGAGAGTGCAGCAAAGTCAAGCTACCATATATGGAAACTATGCATAAACACTAGGTCCACTTGCATGGATCATGCCATAACTGCATACCAAGCATTCATAAGCATTTTAACATACTTATAACCATGTATGTATCAAATGTTAGGATCTCAACACTTTGAAGAAGCCCTAGAGAAAGGATCTTAACCATGTATGTATTTTTGGACATGAATGCCATGATTTGTAAATAAAATTGATCGTTACACTTTGGCCTTCCTCTATTCTATCAATTGAACCACCAAACAACTCAAAAAAATTTAAAAATGAAGAAATTCAAATGAAGAAAATAGAGTTTTACTAACTATATCCTACACTGAGAAGGGTTATACAATTCATTATGAGGGTAGTATGGACTATTTCAAGTCTGTACAGCCCCTATTTACTAGGTTTTCAAAATCAAAAAATGGGAAAAGAAAGGAAAGAAAAAAGAAGGGAAAGGGGGTCCACGGGATGCTCTTGAATGCTTTTTTGCCCTCAGAGACTTACCATTTATTTTTATCCTCCAAAATGTTTAGGAAACCTTAAGGAATAAAAATAGAAAACCTTGTTCTACCTTGGAAATGATTGGGATGACTTAAAGTTTTACTATTTCTGCTTTAAGTGATGGTTATAGAGAAAATTTGGTAGAGTTTCCCTACGGTTTCCAAACCTCTCCTTTCCCATTTAAATAGTAGGGTATTTATATAAGAATAAAAGTGCACCAGATCATGAAATGGTTCTAGTTGCATCTTGTTCGCGTCCAATCATAGAGAAGGTCATGAAAGTTCTAGAATTAGGGTTTTTATGAAGGCTATACCGCTAAGGGTTGGGTTGTACATCCTTCATTTTAGGCTATATAGACTTTGGGTTCTAAGGGGGAGGGGACCATTTCTAAAATGTTTTAGGGTTTAGGGTTTAACTTGGTTATACATCCCTAAGGTGGATTGTACATCTCAGTTTAGTGAGATGTACATTCTAGTTTAGTAGCATGTACATCCCACTAGATAAGATAGACTGCCTTAGGCTTAGTAATGTGTTTGGTCTTGGGGCTTTCACAAAGCTTCCTAAGGCTTTGTTTCTTTTCCTTTAGTAGTTTTCTTTGCATTCTAAGGAATAATGTCAATGACTTTCATCATCGGGCTTGCATCTTGATGTCCAAAATCTAATGCTTACAATTTACCCTACTTTTTGGCGCTTAGAAAATAACATTTGAGAAATCACTATTTGAACAAGACTTAATAAAGCAATTATGAGAAATCTAAACATTAGCAAAAGTACCAAAGGATCCAATCTTCTAGCAACTCCTCGAGCAGGTACTAAAGCTTCTTTTGGTAGCTTTCTAAGAGGTACCAACATGTTTTGCATGCTTCCAACAGCTCTTAAGCAGATACTAGGTTTTACAGGGGTCTTCTAACACACACTAAGTTTGTTCTAGTGGCTCTATAATAGGTACCAAATACTTTGTATA
The DNA here is from genome assembly GCA_949677035.1 of Omphalea diandra. Lineage (NCBI taxonomy): Eukaryota > Viridiplantae > Streptophyta > Magnoliopsida > Malpighiales > Euphorbiaceae > Omphalea > Omphalea diandra. The sequence goes on from CATIWR010068941.1 coordinate 9,486, forward strand.
TCTAAGTTTCTTTCTAGTAGGTATTGAGTTTGTGCTGGTAGGTTTATAGCTATTACTAAGTACTTTATATCTCTCAGTAGCTTTTTAGTAGGCACTGAGTTTGTATTGGAAACTCTCTAACAAGTATTAGGTTTTTTTATTTTTTTTAATATGATATGTTTATAGTTTTCCTCTAGCAACCACTAATGTTCTTGAATCTTTTAAGAAATGCCTCAGCTCTTCTAGCTACATATTCTTACTTAAGGATGTTTACTGAGTTAGACCCTGATATCATATTTGCCCTTCTGTCATTTCAAGTTGTTGACCATTTGGTTTTGCAAGATGAGATTGTGTCATTATAGCCCTTCTTATTATTTGAGGATTCGATTTTATTGAAAAAAATAGGTTTAGGCCTAATTGTCACTCATTCATCCTCTAGGGTGTATAGATGACTATGAGGATGTGAAGCTGTCTTCTAAGATTCTTCAGACAGTCTATTAAGAGTCAGTTTTATGATTAAAGGTATTTTAGTAATCTTATTGATGGCTTGGAAGGTTGAATTGGCCATTTCATATTTTGGCACAAAAAGGGGCATTTTAATAACTTGATTGCCAATCTAGAGGGTAAAGGTATTTTAGTAAATTTGCTTTAGTAACCATAACTTTAGGAGTGTTTAGGGCTATTTTGATAATTAGGCAGGATAAGTTGGATTAATAGGTCTCTTAGTAATTGGGCATGGAGAAGTTTATTTTGGGCCAGCCTAATCTTAGGAGTTTATACAGATGATTTGTACGAACCAGTTGATGGAACCCTTTTTCGTAACATAGGGGGTGGACCATCTAAGGTTATTCAAACCAACCCCACTATATAAACCCCTGATAGTGACACTTGGCCATTTGCATGATTTCTTTCTCTCTTTTATTTCTCACCCCTAAAAAGCTCTCTAGACTTAGCTTTGTAGGTTTTCTTACACTTTTGGGGGACAATTCCATGGCCAATTTTACTAATGATGAAATGTTCGATATTCTAGAGGAGTTCTTTAATAAGGACATTGACACAAGTGATGCCTTGGAGCAGCTACATTTTCAGTGGGGGTTTATGAAGGTCAGCCCCTTAGCAGGTGCGATGGTGAATATAATTTTGATAAGTTTCCCCCTACGTGGTGACACACCAATAGTCTACAATAGTACCGTTATGTAGCAAGAGTCGCCTTAGGAGTGGTAGGTGCCCTTTCCCTTACCTTTTTCTATTTTTAAATTTCTTGTTGTCGTTTGCCAACATTATAAAACTTGGGCACTGCCTTTTGCATGCAAACTTTAGGTTAGTTTTAAAATATTCAAGGATAGATTTAGGGCACTTACATATTACTTTTCAACAAGGTTCTCATTACTATTTATCGACTTAAATTTATTGCCTTGATTTGTGTGCTTTCATTTTTCTTGGTAATCTGCACAAAAATATAGTAAAGTTAATTTGTGGAACAATCTGTAAGGGATTAGGATACTTACCTAAAATAAATAAATTATTTATTTTTCAAGAATTTGCTTGTTGATTTTACATGAACTTTTATTGTATTTGTGATGCCTATATGTGATTACTAAGCTACCTTTTAGGGTTTTTGTAAAATTTCCTAAGAAATTAATATTCATAATTTTTAGAAAATTTTTAAATAATCCCTTCATCATGTAGACCAATTATTTTGTGTCTTTGAATCTCTCACCCAAAAATATAACCACATGTGCATCATAAAATGTTATATTCCTTAATGAATTAAGTATTTACTTATCTTAGGTTACAGCTTTGCTCTCTTATTTTTTTGCTTTTCATTTGACCTTGATATGCATATCCCTCCTTTTTCTCATTTTTACTATTATTTATCATTTTATTTCACTGTCTCATCTTATTATTTCATCTTTTCTTAGGCACTAAGTTTTTATTGCTCTTTTTCTTCTTTTCCTTTTTAGGGCAATGCCTTCTACTAGAAGGGAGTTGAGGCTATGGGCCCAATAGGAACATGGTTCTAAGAGTTCCACATATGAGTTGTAACCCTTTTAGAAGGGACTAGGTTCATGGCTTTTCTTAAGACCTTATCGGATAAGGTCCCAAAAATCAATTCTTCGATGGTTTAGGCTTTGGCTAAGTGGTAGATGGACACGACCCACACCTTCCACTGATCGATGAGCTCACCATCAATCTAGGTGAATTCACATATATGATCAGCATCCTTCCTCCTACAACCTTTAGTGTACATGACCTGATGCTTTAGAGGGACTTCATCTCATCAACTATGTTCGCCAGGTTAAGGGGAACCAGACCTTCACATGATCCAATATACAAGTTAATGCTTCTTAGGTTACTAACACCAATCTAGGAGATGGTAACTTAATATGCCCACTGTTTCTTGTTGTACACTCTGTCAGGGGTTCTATTCTCCAGTGCTTCTGATGCAGCTAAGATCTATCTGGTGTTAGTGTTGCGAGACCTGAGATTTCTTCACTACTTTAACTTGGAGTCTATAACACTACCCTACTTATACCAGTATTTGGATCGGTGTTACCAGATAAAGTCATACAAATATGGCACTTAAAAGGTGCTTATTGCAAGTACCCCTTAACTTTCTTTTATGCTTCTATTTCTTTCATGATTTTTAAGTTGATAATGTGTTCACTGACAGGCTTAGGGCTTTGAGTTGGGTCTGCTGATAGGTAACAACCCAATGGCTAACAGGGAGGGTAGTTAACCCATTTCATCAGGTGTGGCATTGTGCCTCATATAGAGTCTTCTGTAGACATTAGGTGTTCTCACCTTCATCTTGCACAAAGGAAATCTATGTTAGTTTTAATTACTTATCCAATGTTCCTTAGTTTTATACTTACAGTGCTTATTCACTCTCGTTGCAGTTATGTCTTTATTAAAGGAGACCTGTAGAGACATGGCCATAGGAGGTGGTAGAAGTGAAGGGCATCTCCTATGGGTGGCGCCTAATAGTAGGGCCCTTTCTCCATAAGTGATATCTAAGAGAGCGAGTCCTCCATTAGCCAGGGGGCTTGGATGCTCAGCTCATTCCTCAGCCTCTGCCATTGAATATGTTTTAGATAGCAAACCTTAAGGAAGCCTTAAAGCTCTAGGCAGCATGTGGTTCATACTAAAGGAGTAGTTTATTTTAGATTGAACCCCATATAGGACTTGGATGATCAAGGCCTTAGTTAGTACATTCTTATTGTCAGAGGTAGCTATTCGACATTTTCATGGCAAAATGTGGATGAGTTAGTTATTCTTTAGCACAAGGCCTGAGGGACTACTACTCATCTCACATGAACGGCCACTACACTTACTCCTATTGTTTGGGCTCGAAAGACACCCATAAGTCTACATCTAGTGGATTATAGCCTGTGGTAGTAGGCGAGCTAGATTCAATGATAGACAGCATGGTAAAGTCCTATGTGGCTTCATTGATAGGATCGATGATGTCATTATAGGTTACCTAATATGCTCGCTCCTTCAAAATAGTCTAGACCACTTATGTAAGTTTATTTAATTATTTTTTTCCCTATTATTATTGGTTTTAATTAGAGCCTTTTATTACTAATTGTGTCTTCATTTCCTTCGCAGATTCCTTGCATTCAAGTTGAGGTGATGGTAGACTTGATTGCTACCTTGAAGAGGTTTGTGACACAGTAGATACGATATATGCAAGTTAGTAACACAATGTTAGTAATGGAAGAATATGCAAGAATGTTTATAATTTGTGATTTTTGTGTGCTTTATGTCGTACTCATCTTAACCTATGGGTGTCTTACAGAAGACAGTCTAGCATATGATGTGCGACCATCGAGATAGGGATCAACAATTGGCAGAGTCATGGCCTAGATAGAGACATTGACCCGAGTGGCCAAAGAGGACTATGATGGTGAGTATGTGGCCACTAATGAAGCAAGAGATAATGAGGAAATGCCTTTAATGAGTAGGGATGACTAAGCATGCCTAACGCTTCTATGTCTCTTAGGATTTTTTCCTTTTAGTATAGTACATTCAGAAACTTATTTAGGTGATTTGAAAGACCCATTAGTTTTTTGGATGTTTACTTTGGTAGTAAGACCTTTTAGGACTTACCGAGGTAATGACGCCTCTATTTTGCCAAACTTTGAAGTTCTTAGTTTTCTTCATTGCATAATTTTGATTTCAGCCTGATTATATCTTTCAAATGTATAATTGTGTGATTTTGCTTATTTGCTTGCATGTATATATGTCATGGATAGGTGTAAAATATTTTAACCAAAAGGAATAAGGGAAATTCTTATGATTTTTCTTCTTAAAGGCAAAGGTGTATACAGCCCACCAAGTGGTATGTACAGATTAGTACTAGTCTATACAGACTACTTGAGAAGGTTGTACAGACTTGTATAGCTATAAAGCACAAACCTACTTTTTTTCTCCTTATATAAATACATATCTGCAATTTTGCTCTTCACACCCTTTATTTCCAACCCCAAACCATGGCAATGGTATTTTTAAGGTCTCTTCCATCTTAGAACTAGTTTGATCTATCTTGAGTGGTTCTTAAGGCTTTCTATTATCTCTCATTCATCTGTCTAGACATAGATTTTCTTCGTTATTGGACTTGGTTGGTCAAACCTCTTTTTTTATCTTGATAACATAGACTGAATAGTTCTAACACTATATCTAAGTGTTATGAATGTAGTAGCAAAGTTATATTTCTATTGGAAGTTGAATGGAGAAAAGAATCCAAATTGGTATGTAGATTGCAATCGCTAATCATTAAATAGTGACCATTACTCAATAGAAAGCTTGGCACAAGTTGGACAGTCTAGTTCACGATCTCAATCATGGTATCCCTCACGATTGACATCTTTAAATAAAGATGAAGGGATTCAAGCTTTCAACATGGCCAAGCCATGTGTCTCATGACTTATTAAAGATATGAAAATCACACTAGTGATATTACTTGTAGCAACCTTGACATGTCATGTTTTACTTCTCCATCACTCTAATTGAGTTCGTGTAGGGCAGTAGCACTTAAGTTCACAAACGTAATCATGATAGCCCCCATGACCATCTAATAGTTTCTATGATCTTCAATTCTCTAAGAAGGGATATAATGGCTACATTTTTTGGAAGAGCTAAAATTGAAATGTCATGTGCACTAGCCGTTAGACACTGTTGAAAATCACAACTACGAATAAGCAAAATCCAAAGAGAAACTTCAATCGCAACTGTGATATTCTAATTTCAATTGCAACTTTTTTTAGCAAGCATTAAATGTAGGATTTTCCCACCAACTTTAAGATATGGAGCTAGTTTTGTGTAACATCTCTTTAGTGGGAGTAACTGATAAATACTGCACCAAATGGATATAATTGTAAGAGAATAGCATTTACTAAGGCTAAACCCTTACATATTTGTTTCTTAACTTTCTCTCTCTTAATTACTCCAAATTATTAAGTTGTATAAAGTTTGGTGTGAGCTTTAAACACTTTTTGGGATTTAGCTTAAAAGTGACCCAATAAAAAACTCATATATAAGTTTAAGTGTTAGCCTTAGGAAACACTTGTTAGGTTATGTATGAGCCTTTGCAAAACACAAGTTGTAAAGTTTGGTGCGTTCTTGTAAAACACCATTAAGTATTAGTGGAACACCCAATTGGAAGAATTGAGCAGTGGATGTAGGGTTAGTTAATATCTGAACCATCATAAATTGTTGTGTGTTATACTTTTATACTCTTCTCCTACTTCTTTCTGATACTTGCATAATAAAGCTTCCCTCCAAAATTTTAAATTTTCCACCAATTCAACCCCAAGGGCCAACAAGTGGTATCAATGTAAGATATAAATTTAAGCCTTAATTATGTGAGGAAAGATCATGGCACAAGAAGGAATCTATACACGCAACAAGCCCTTCTTTGATGGATCCAACTATTCTTATTAGAAGTATAGAATGGAGATTTATCTAGATAGTGGCATGATGGATTTATGGGATGTTATAGTCAAGGAATGGAAGCCACTAACTAAAGTTGTGGATAGGAGTGAAGAGTTAAGTCTAAGGGAAGAATGGATGGATGCTCATAAAAGGTCTAATGGCAAAAAAGAGATGGCAATGGCTATTCTACTAACCTCAATGTCAAAAGCAGAAATTGGTAGAGTTCAACATTGTCTAACCACATATGGAATTTGGAAAAGCCTTAGAGAACTATCATGAGGGTACCACTATAACATCCCTAGCCACATTCATTGGCATTATCATATGAACATATGCAGTAGATAAATAATCATTTAGAAGCACCATTGCATTTGGGGACACTTGAACATTTAGAAGCATCCTTATAGTTGGGGACACTTAAACATATATGTAGTGTTTGTATAGTTGTATGGAAAATTGTTTTATGTTGTGTGCATGTTATAGTATCATAAATAATGGTGTTTTAGAGCTTAATTAAAAGTATAAGCAGTATCTAGGAATTAGGAGAGGGAGGAAAGTGCTTAATGAGTGAAGAAGAGGGACTAAAAGCAAAACTTTAACTTTCAACCAATAGGAAACCATCCCCAATCTTTTGATTTATTTAAGATGAGAATACAGACCATTAGGGTTAGATTTTAAGGGAAAAATGTGGGTTATACCAGAAACAAAGAGAGAGCAAAGGAAGAAGAAACAAAGGAAGAAGAAGAAGAAGAAGAAGAATAAGAGAGGGATAAGAGTGAGTTGCCTAGGGTTTTTCAATTCTGGGACAATAGGTAAGTAAATTTATCTTCTTCTCAACTGGAATTAACATCTCATGACATGTTAATCAAGCATGGTTAGTGAGAATTATGGAGTAATTAAGGTAGATCTCTTGGATGGAAGTTGTAATCCAAGAGAATAAGAGCTGATTCTGTTAGATTTTATTGTTAGAGCAAAATTTTACAACCACGATTTCATAACCCTAGAAGAGGAATTAGGGAAAGTGCAAAATATAAAATTTGTATCTTTATGTCTATATAAATGTGTATGAAACAGTTTTGCTTGATTTTGTGTATGTGAGGAGATATGACCCCTTCAGTATGACTAGGTCAAATCCGAACCGAGATGATATAGCCTTCTGTTTTCTTATATTTTGATGGCTTTATGTTCTGATTTTGACAAAGTTTAAAACATGAAATTTGTAGTATTATGTCCTCTCTAAACACCTGTAAACCAGTTTTGATTGATTTGCTGTGTGGAAAGAGTTATGGCTCATTGATTGGGACTGACTCTGTACTGGAGTGAAACCCACCTTTCTTTTGAATATGTTTTCCATGTATTTGATGGCCATAGATTTAGAATTTGATGATTGTCCAAACTTGAAAGTGGTACATTTATGTATGATGTACATACCTGTGAAATAGGTTTGCCAAATTCGACAAGGATGTTGAGATGTTGTCCCTTCATTATGACTGGTTGGCAACATGTTACAAACATGTTCGTCCTGAGATTGGTCCTTTGATTTGGTGACCTTATAAACTGAATTAGACAATGAGTAAAAACATGAAAAATGTTCCTTCATATGTTTTGTAATTGCTGGTAGATTATCATTGCAATTAGATGTGTACAATTTGAGGTACACCCAAGAGAGTAAGACCTACTCAGACCGAGAGGACACTGCAATAGGGCAACATTTAAAAATTCACCACATTTTGTGTGT
>CATIWR010068943.1:0-46513 GCA_949677035.1 Omphalea diandra
AGAGAAAAATTATATATATATAATATATATATATATATATATATATATATATATATATATATATATATATATATATATATTGCAAAAACTATGTGAAAATGTTTCCTTATTGTATTTAAGTGAGAGATTAAATGGTAATCAACATTAGTCAAATGGATAATATAAAATTTTGATATTCTATATAAATTTAAACAACATAAAAGTTCAAAAATTTAATAGAATAGATAAAATGTGACTAACAAATTCATAAATCACACCAACCAAATCCATCTATGATAAGCAAGTATCTTAAAGCAAAGAATGGGCTATATTTAGCCTTTAAAAGAGTTTTAAATTATTGAAAAATCTCTCATCATCTAGGCATAGGCCTTTAAGGAAGGATTTAAAGACCTAAAAAATTTTTGGCTCTTAAGAGAGAAAATCCTTTTTTTTTTAGTCGGATGTCTTGAGGAGTTGCTTTTTTTGCTATAATTAATGTTATTAGCTATTTCAATCCCTAAAAAGAGATCTAGATGGTTACAATATGCATTATTTCATCTAATGATAAAATCCCTCTAAGGTGGGATTCCTGTACTTAGCCATTTTTACGATACTAAGGAACCCCTCTTATAAAAGATATGCATATCTTCGAAAGTTGGTGATATTACAAAGGCTGCCTAAATCTTCATTTTTAGGCCTCTAAAAAAGGTCTAAATTGTTAGAACTCATGACACTTTGATCTAGAATGGAGAACCTCGAATTGGATTTTTATGCCTTAAACACCCCTATGAAGAGTTGGGAAAGGCTCCAATTATCTTAAGATTTGTCTAAAAAATTCTATACTTTAGAACTAGTATCCTTAAAGGGTCTTTCAAAATGATAAAGCCTTGCTTATACCAATAATGGGAATTTTTCACCTTTAATTTTATCTCTTTGCATGTTCTATGACTTAGTGAAATTTTGAGCATAAATAGATATTATATTAATACATTTCTAAGTCAAAGAGGATAAGTCTTCATAATTTTACAAAAATCAATTTTCTATTGGATGCTTCTTTACATCTTTTTATTGTAAATATTGTATACTTCTTTAATACACATACCTCCTCCAATCAATGTGCTATTAATTAATCTACAAAGAATTTTTATCCAATCTCTCATGTATTATGATCACAAGACCTTGGCTAACCTTGTTACTCTATCTTGTAAAAAAAAAAAAAAGATTTAAACTTTAGAACATACGTTACACTTTTTTTTTTTTGAAAGAAATACATTACATTATAAAAAGTCTTTACATTTTCATCATGCATTTAATCTTCACCATATCAATATCTTCCTCTTTAATTGACTATCACTAAATATTCTCTCTTCTTTCCTTCAAACAAATTAAAATAGTCCTTTTGAGAATAAATATGAAATCAATAAGTCGTATTTATAATCATGTATTACCTAATAAAATTTGAGGTCTTAACATCATTGTGATTTAGGCAAGGTAAGGGTGGAGATTGAATAGTGGTGTTTGAGGAATATTAGATTTGAACACGGAAAGAGAAAGAGATATGAAAAATGATTCTTTATTTTTTTGAAATTTCATTTAGATTTTCTTTATTGTTTTTTATTTTCATTGAATATATTGATTGTGTTTTCTTTTTCGTTATGAATTTAAACTTAATTTTTTTTTATTATGGTGGTGATAATGATGGTATTGGAGGAGAATGAGCCAAAAGTGCATGAATTTAGATTTAAAATTGATAGAAATAGATGGTGGTGACAAAAAAATTTTGATTTAAAATTAAGAATAAAAATAATATTTTATTATCATTTGATAGAAAATTTAACAAAATGAATATTTTATTTAATGAAATAGAATATTGACACAACTTTAATAATTTTCTAAAGAACAAAGGGATGTGTTGAATCACAATTTTTTTTTAAGTGAATTCAGGTGTGTCACATGTATGAGGTACTCAAACCGTTAAAATGGAATATGTTTCCTATCTTTCAGATCAAATGACAATTGGATCCCTAAACTAACTTACCACAGTTTGCTTGGATTTATTTTAGAGAACTAAAAACTTGAATGCAAATTGAGAATAATAATTAATAACAACAATGAAAATTAAAGAGAGAATACTAGAAAAATTGAAGAGAATACTTTGTATTGAGTTCTTAACATGATTACAATGGAAAAAAGTATTTATTGAATGATCTTGACAATGAGAAAAATGATCATGCCATACTAAGCTAATTGCAAATGAAATTTAGTTAAAAAGCTATAAAATTGACAGAGATTTTATGTTGAGTTGGCTTGAATATTGCTTGTGTTGTCAAGGAATTGTGTTTGTAGGATTGAATGTGTCTTCTTCTGTTGAGTGGTTTCCCTTTAATAAAACCTTAAGTAGTAACTTGCATGTAAATACGATTACACGTTCTCCACTTCCTGTCTGGTGCTTCATGTTCTCCATTCAATTACTTAGTGCATTAGTGGATTGGTGCTCCATGTATTCTAACCTTTTTCCTATTTTTTAGCCACTTCACATAACTATTTTTACGTCTCTTTCCACTTCCTCATTATACTTCTCCCACTTGCTTAGAAATTGTTTGGCTTTATCCCTCACTTTAGGAATAATTTTTATTCAATAAAAATTATTTATTTATTTCTTTCATTAAATAAAAAATATTTAATTAAATAATTAATTTAATGGACTAGATTGAAATTACTGAGCTAAGCTAAAAAGTATTTTAGGTGCAAATAATGCCCCCTTGTATATGTATAACTTGACCGAAATGGCAAAGTTATACTTATGCAATTTTAAAATATCCACTATTCATCTTCTCTCTCTTTAAATTCCCTCTTCCTCTTAAAAGCTTCTTCTTCTTCTACCAAACTCATTTTCTCTCTCCAAAAACCCATATTCGCCAAAAAACCACAACATCCAATAAAATCTCATCAACCAATATAAAAATTCATCCTTTTCCTCTCTCATTAACTCACATTTTTCACCTTCCAAATCTAAAATCTTCTACCCATTCAAACCCATTCTTTCAAAAATTTTCAATATCTAAAAAACCAAAAAGTATGCTTTCTCTTTCCTCTCACCATTTTTGATTAAGCCCTCTTCTTCTTTTTGCATGAATGTAAACTCGACTTTTTTTTTTGTTTTACAAAAGTCCCAACCAATCAGGTCTTTCTCATCTCTACCTCCAACACTCCATCAAGCCCCAAAATTGAGCTTATTGGCTCTCTTTGATTCTCCCTAACCTTAGTGCTCTCCAAAACCCATTGTTGGCCTAGGGTACAAAGAAGGGGGGATTGAATTGGTGTTCTATTTAAAAATTAAAAAAAGGGTTAATGTGTTTAAGAAGATGAGTAAGAGAAGAAAGAAATTGACATAAGTATTTATAGTGGTTCAGGTATTAACTAATCCTATGTCCACTCCCCAATTTTTTACAGTTGGGTATTTCACTCAACTCAATAGGTGTTTTCGAGCTCACACCAAACTTTTTACAACTTGGGTTTATGACTCACACAACAACCTTACACCTTATGTTTTATAGGCTCATACAATAAATCTCTTACAAGTATTTTCAAAGCTCACATTGAAACCTCTCACAAGTGTTTTCAAGGCTCACACTAAAACCTCTTACAAATGGTATTTATTGCTCACACCAAACAATCACAAACACATAAATGAGAATTAAAAGAATGAGTAGCAAATTGGTAAGAGATTGGTTACAAATTAATGAATTCTCTTTTATTTACGTTTGTTTAGTGGAGTGTTTATAGCTCATATCCACCAAAGAGACGTTGGACCAAAACTATCAACAAATTTCCAAGATGAACTAGGCAGATTTAGTATTAAATGCTTGTCAGGATGAAGTCACGGTTGCTACTACAATTTTGCAGTTGCGAATTTCTAATTTCTATTGTGGAGCTAAAAATTTCGACGGAAAACTCCGTTTGTATCTAGCAGCTAGTCCATGTGTCAGCTTTCCATTAGTTGTTCAGGAAAATATTATCGTTGTGTTCTAACCACAATCAAAAGTTGCAATTGATAGATGCCTAAGTCTTGGGCGCGACTGAGATTGTGAATTCCTTTATCTGATGAGGAAGCTTCAACTCTTTAAGTCGCAGTCGTTACTGAATTTTTACCCTCGCGATTTTTGATCTTTCAACGGAAACCTGGCACATCTGGCAAGTTGTGGTTGTGGTTTTGCTTCCCTCCATTGTTACTATGAAAGTCACGGTCGCGACCTTGACATGATACTCACCACTAATTCCTTTGTGACTAAAGCTTTGCAAACTTTGGATGGTTCGCAGCAGCGAAATTACTCGCAAATTCCTCTAGCCTAGCTTCATCCTTTCTTGTGATTGATTTGCAGTCGTGATTTACCATACACATACCACAAATTTGGATAATCTTTACATTGTTGGAGATTTTGAATACCATCCTTCTTCTAATGAAAAATCTAACTTATAACATGCAAAACAACACTTATGAAAATATTAGAACTGATCAATCTCTATTGTCAAGATCAAAAAGGTTCATGACTTAGGTTAAACCAACCTAGTCCAACAATCTCCTCCTTTTTTATTTTGACAACTTAGATTGATCCTAAGGGAAAATAAATGCATGAGTTTTGAAGTTGTGAAGTTGGAATGGTGAATGATTCAATGAATACTTAAAAATTTCTAGACAAAGATCAAAGTGAAATTTCTAAGTATGACGTTCAATCATTCAAAATGAAATTTCAAAGTATGACTACAATACCCCTCAACTTATGCTATTTACTTGTAAATTATTTTCTCTCCCCCTTTGGCAAGATTAAAAAGAGGATTTTTAAGGGAAAAGAATAAATGCATAACAAATAGATACGTATTCATAAGGAGCAAAGACATAAGAATTGCAATCAGAAAGGTAAATTTAATCAATCACATAAGACAAAAAATTTCAAAAACAAACATCTTTATTTACTTATAAGAAAGTTGTGGGATTAACAACTTTACATTAATAAAATAAAGAGAAAATACAAAGAAATCCTATTATAGAATATTGAAGTGTCATCAACATCTCCAAAAATGTTTTCCTTATCATCATTGCCTCCGCCTTCAACTTCGTCGCCATCCTCAACTTCGTCATTGCCTTCCTCTTTTAGGGTATCCTCATACTCAACAAAATCAGAAAGATGGCAAAGAGGAACACCCAATATTTCTTACAAATCCATCATATCACTGTAAAGGTGGGAGACGAGAAGGAATCTCCTCTTCATCATTCTCATCATCTTGTCTAACATGCAGTTGATGGTGGCAAGAGATAGTTTGGTTTTGGGTTTTGGTTGAGGAGGAGGGACTGGTAGGCTTCCTTATTCAATGATGAACCTCTTCCTTTTGGAGGCTTAAGATGTCTCCATCTTCTTGGCCCCAAAGGTACCCAGGGTATATGCATATGTGTCTGGGCATTTATCAAGTAGGTGAGGTCAAGGAAGTTTTGAGAAGGAAGGAGTTTCCTAGTGAGAAATTTTTCATTTTCTTCATTAAGAGCTCTAACAAAGCGATATATTATTGTCACATGTGATGGGAGGATGAATTGGCTCTTTGGTTTAGTGTTCATGTGGATCAATTGATCCATAAGATAGCGACCAGTTTGGATAGATTGGTTTTTAACAAGACAAAACAAAAAGGCTAGATCCTTTTGAGACACTTTCTCATTACCATCACCTCTAGCATTTTACAAAAAAAGTGATCATACGATGGAGTATCCTAAAGGGAAGGTTTTGATGTATTTGGCTAGGGAAGTTTTTGGGTGGTGTTTGGTCTCAATTGAAATTTCGGACTAAAACTCGAAATAGATTATGTTAAGTGCAGAGATAATGAAAGAGATATTTTCTCCAACTATAAGGTTAAAAAGGTTTGACAATTGCTCGAAAGTAATAAAATAAGGATCACCAAAAGTATGAAATACTAACCCATATTGCCCAACCCGTGATTCTGCTTTGCGACTTAGTGTTACCGTGCACATGAATTCCCTCATAAGTTCCTCATAACCGGGTTCATCTTAAAAGATGAACTCATTCCATCCCAAGTTGGAGAGGAACGCTCTTATCTCATTGTTGATCTCAAAGGTCTCCAACAGAAAGGTAGATGGCATTTTGTTTAAGAGGATGATTTTGAAAAAGTTGGCTTTGAATCGTTCCTTCTCCTCCTTTATGATTTGTTTCATAAAATCAAGGGTTGAAGGTGCAAATGATTAGGCTATTGTCTTACCCTTCTCTCCTCTAAAAATCTTCTTAGGGGCTATTGAGAAAGTAGTGAGATTTGGAGAATTTAGAGAATGTGGAAAGTGATAATTGATTTATAGTAGAATGAAGTGATAAAAATCATTATTTAGGGGATTTATATAGCCATTTAAAGGGTGTGAAAATGGGTAGAATTAGAGTAATAAAGAGTTGGAATCGGTTGATGGTCAAATCACTTAAATGTGTGGCAATTACTAGAATTTGCGACCGCGAAATCCATAGTCACGATCGCTAATTCTAAAAAATATGAGTAACGAACAAAAATCCTATGGAATCGGAGCATCCAAAGGTCAGAAATTTGAAAATTTGACTAAATTCATGGTGGAGAGAAAAATTTGCGACCGCGAATTGATGTTTGTCAGCTGGGTGAGTTAAACCTTGTGAGTCAAGGATATCGACCGCAAATTACAAGGCAAAAAGGATAATCATGAAAAAGCTAGATTTGACAATTAAAGTAATGATCCACATTGATATATTGATGCTTAATTTATATAATTTGACAGTGAAAAGCACAATTGCAATAAAATTAAGACATCCAATGATTAATATCACATACAACCAATACACATAGCAATCCAACAAAAGATCAAACTTTTCAATTTAGGGAGCTTCCATTAAGCCTTCTTAATTCTCTCTTAATGAAGTTCAACCTTTCTTCATTGAGAGGTTTAGTGAAAATATTCGCAAGTTGATGATTTGTGTCTATGAATTCTAACACAACATCACTCTTTTAGACATGATCTCTAATAAAGTGATGTCTAATATCTATGTGTTTGCTCCTAGAGTATTGGATGAGATTTTTAGAGAGATTAATAGTGTTGTCACATTTGATGGGAATGTGATCAACAACTTTGCCATAATCCATTAATTATTGTTTCATCCAAAGCAGTTGGGTACAACAACAATCCACATCTACATACTCAACTTCAGTAGTGGATAAGGTAATTGAAACTTACTTCTTATTAAACCAAGACACTAAGCATTCTCCTATAAATTGGCAAGTTCTATAAGTACTCTTTCTATCTAAAAGACTACCAGCGTAATCCACATCCGAATACCCTAGGATACCATCCTCCTAAGTGCAATGTGCCATGCAAATATTTGAAAATTCTTTTGACAACATTTAAATGTGATTCTTTGGGAGAGGATTGAAATCTAGCACACATACATACACTAAACATAATGTCAGGTCTTGAAGCAGTAAGATAAAGTAGAGAATCGATCATACCTTGATATCTTTTTTCATCAACTGTCTTACCTGATTCATCATTATCCAGTTTGATGGTACCACTCATGGGTGTTTTTGCTACTTTGCATCCATCCATGCCAAACTTCTTGAGTATGTTCTTTGTGTATTTAGCTTGATTGATGAAGATCCCTTTTTTGGTTTGCATAATTTATAGACCAAGGAAAAACTTGAGTTCCCCCATCATGCTCATTTCAAATTTCCTAGTCATACATTTAGCAAAATCCTCACAAAGAGATTCATTAGTAGCACCAAAAATGATATCATCAACATAAATTTGTACTATAAGTGTATCATTATTGTGTCGTTTTACAAACAATGTAGTGTCATCTTTTCCTTTTCAAAATCATTTTTCAAAAGAAATGAACTAAGCCTTTCATACCAAGCTCTTGGAGCTTGTTTCAACCTATATAAGGCTTTATTTAATTTAAAAACATAATTAAGAAAACGATGTGATTCAAAACCAAGAGATTGTTCAATATATACTTCCTCCTCAATAACTCCATTTAGAAAAGCACTTTTGACATCCATTTGAAAAAGTTTAAAAATTCATATGACATGCATAGGCTAAAAGAATCTTAATGTCCTCAACCTTACAATAGAGGCATAGGTTTTATCATAGTTTATACATTCCTCTTGGTTGTAACTTTTTGAAACCAATCTAAATTTATTCCTAGTGATGAATCCTTGCTCATCTAACTTATTTCTAAACACTTATTTACAACCTACAGTTAGATATTCCTTAGGCCTAGGAACCAGTTCCCATACATTTTTCTCTTAAATTGGTTGAGTTCCTCCTGTATAATAATCACCCAACTTTCATCATTAAGAGTCTTATCAATGATTTTGGCTCAAATTAAGAAACAAAGGCAAGGTTATTATCTAAAAGATTAAGTTGAGATCTAGTACTTAGACCTTTTGAAGTATCACTAATCATTAAGTCTTTGGGGTGATGCTTGGAGAATCTTCAATCCTTGGGTAGATCTTGACTTGATAATGCTTCTTGTTGTATTGTGGTTTCTCATCTACTCTTGATGATTCACCTTTATCTTTGTCTTCGTCTTCCTCTCTTGTAATGTACTCCAATTCTAATTTTTCAAAAGTCACCTACAATATCATCAACAAAAGAACATTTCCCAAGATCAAACTTACTAGATTCATCAAAAACAACATTTATAGACTCTTCAACAACCATATAACTTTTGTTAAAGACTCTATAGGCCTTGCTAGAGGTGGAATAGCCTAAGAATATCCCTTCATTAGTTTTTGAGTCAAATTTCCCTAGATTATCCTTGGTATTCAATATATAGCACGTGCATCCAAATACTTTTAGGTATGATATCTTGGATTTTCTACCATTTCATAGCTCATAAGTTGTTTTATTGAGAATAGGTCATTTAAAAACTCTATTTGCAATATAACATGAAGTATTAATGGTTTCGGCCCAAAAGTAATTGGGTAGAAAATACTCATTGAGCATAGTTCTATTTATTTTCTACTAGTGTTCTATTTTTTCTCTCTACAACACCATTTTGTTGTGGTGTTCTAAGGGTTGAAAAATTGTGAAAAATCTCATTCTCTAAATAATAAGATTCAAAAGCTTCATTTTGAAATTTCTTTCCATGGTCGCTTTTTATAGAAGAAATGAAGTAACCTTTTCATTTTGAATTATTTTTGTAAAACTTTTGAAGGCATCAAAGGTATCATACTTATGAACTAGAAAGGATACCCAGTAAACCTAGAATATTTATTAACTAGGACTAGTGCATAATGTTTTCCACCTAAACTAGCACTCCTAGTATCAAGTCCATATGAATTAGTTGAAGAGGTTTAAATATACTTACAACATTTTTAGCTTTGAAGGAATATTAATGTTGTTTCTCCATTTGGCAAGGACCACATGTCTTGTCTTTTAAGAAACTTAGCTTGGGAAGACCTTCCACTAGCTTGATTTTAGATAAGCTTTGTAAGAGCTTCATGCTAGCATGTCTAAGTCTTTTATGCCATAATCAAGCTTTATTACTAAGAGACATAAGACACTTAAAAGATTGGTTAACCAAATTATTTAAGTCAATTGAGTAGGTATTGCCTTTCCTTTCACCCTTGAAAATAACCCTTTTATCCACT
Source organism: Omphalea diandra (assembly GCA_949677035.1). Taxonomy (NCBI): domain Eukaryota; kingdom Viridiplantae; phylum Streptophyta; class Magnoliopsida; order Malpighiales; family Euphorbiaceae; genus Omphalea; species Omphalea diandra. Next base: position 9,649 of record CATIWR010068943.1, read on the forward strand.
AATGTGGTAACTCGACATTCTCGAGAGTCAAATGTGACTTTATTACCTTTGTCACACAATTGACTTGCACTTAACAAATTACGTTGTAAGCCATCAACAATAAAACATCATTAATTAAAGAGCAACCATTCTTACCAATGGTCCCAATGCCAATTACCTTACCCTTGGCATTGTTACCAAATGTAACATTGCCACCTTCTTTTTCTTTCAAGGCCATGAATAGCTTCCTATTGCCTATCATGTGCATTGAGCATCCATTATCCATATGCCAATCATTTGATTCATTTGTGGCTGCTAAACATCCCTACACAACATAAATAAATCATCTCTTCATTGTTAAACATCCCTACACAACACAAATAAATCATCTTTTCTTTGGTGTCCAAGCATACTTGGGTCCTAAGGGGTTAGGTATTGAAAGATCCTCCAATTTGAAGTGTCTTCTTACTGTAGTAATAAATATCAATATGTTCATATCTCATACAATAATGACATTAGAGTTTAGACTTGTGAGTCTTTCTCCTATGCATAATTTTTGTATGTGTAGCAGACCTTTTTATACTTTGGTTAAGGGAGTGTATGCAAGTTTATGAGTGATGAGGAGTAGAAGAGAACTTTTCATGCTTGTGTGTTTGAGCATGCTTCTTGTTGTAAATGTAAGCATAATTTGTTCTTTGAGCCTTGGCTCTTAAGCTTTGGGGGCCTTACCTTTGCCATTAAGCTTAGGTGGCTTAGTGCTAGGAGCACCTCTCTTCCCAATAAGCTTAATACTTGAAGTTTGAGGTGTTGTTACTCTAACGAATGTAGTAAGAGTAGATGTAGAGGTTAAGGCTTCATTAAATCCTAGACCATGCCTAATTAAGGGAGGCCTTTGTGATACTATAAGTGTATCTAAAGCTTCCTTACCTTTATGAAATTTTGAGATAGAGCTTATAAGCTCAATGACTTCTCCTTTTAGAGAGTCATTCTCTTTTCTTAATAAAGCTAATGATGAAGATGATTTAGAAAGATTTTTCATCAATTTTTTGAGTTATTCATTTAAAGCCTTCAATTCACTTATAAAATTGTTAAGGGATTTATAATCATCCTTTAATTTTGAGCATTTTCTCTTGTAAGTCTTCATTTTTTACATATATTTATCATATCTCATTATGAGAACTTCTAGTAGCTTTTTATCTACATCATCTAAATCATCATAATCAGAATGAGAATGAGATGAAGTGTTTACCTTTTTAGGAGAATCCTCTTAAGCCATAAAGTATATGTTGGCACTCTTGTCATATTCCTTATCCTCACTTGAGCTATCATCCTAAGTGGCTTTGAAGCTCTTCTTCTTCTTTTTACCCTTTTCTTCTTCTTCTTTAACTTTGGACAATCATATTTAATGTGGTCTTGCTTGCCACACTCATAGTAAGTAACTTCGGTTGATCTCTCTTTGGGATTATGAGTAGCTTTCTTGAAGTTTCTTCTTTCTCTTCTTCTTCTAATAAACTCTTTGGTCATTCTAGATAACATTGCTAGTTCCTCTTCCTCCTTGTCACTTTCTTCTTCACTTGAAGTAACCTCAACTTCCTTCTCTTTAGATGTAAACTTGAGTGCTAAGGTCTTCCTTTCTTGCTTTTTAGAATTTTCTCCTTTACCCCTCATTTTCTTCATCTCCTCATTTTTCTTTAAGGCTAACTCATGAGTTAAGAGTTTGCTTATTAAGATATTCGTTAGCACCTTCCCTATTTCTAGGTTAGATTCTTCAATACTACATACTCTAGCACCAAATTTCTCAAGAGGCAAAGACTTTAGAATTTTGGAGTTTACCTCATGATTTGTGAGAATCCTACCAAACTTCTTCATCTTGGTGACGATTGCTAGGAGTCTATTGATTATGTCGATGATGCTCTCATCCTTCTTCATCGTGAACAACTCCCACTCAGTCACATACATCTCTAGTCAGCTAGATTTCACCAAGGTGGTGCCTTCATGATAGTTCGCCAATGCTTTTTAAATCCCATGGGTAATTTGGCAATGTTGTACCCTTCTAATTTCTTCTCTTGAGAGAGATCTTAGAAGGATTTTCATGGCTCTCTTATTCTTACCATTGAATCTTCTATGTGTTTCAACCTATTCTTCTCTAAGGATTAGTTCTTCACTTCCATCCACCACTTAGGTGGGTGGCTTCCATTCTTTAACAACAATATCCTATAGATCTACCACATCCATACCTAGATAAATCTCCATCCTATATTTCTAATGAGTGTAGTCAGCTCCATTAAAATAAGGCTTGAGGTGTGAGTGGATTCTTTCTTGTGTCATTGATCTTTACTCACTTAATTAAGGTTTTTAGTGAGACTTGGCTCTGATACTACTTATTGGCCTAGGGCACTAAGAAAGGGGGTCGATTTAAAAATTAAAAAGAGGGTTAATGTGTTTAAAAAGATGAGTAGGAGAAGAAAGAAATTGACATAAGTGTTTATAGTGGTTCGGGTGTTAACTACCCCTACGTCCACTACCCAATTCTTTACAATTGGGTATTTCACTCAACTCAATAGGTATTTCCACGTTCACACCAAACTTTTACAACTTGTACTTATGGTCACACAACAACCTTACACCTTGTGTTTTCTAGGCTCACACAATAAATCTCTTACAAGTGTTTTCAAGGCTCACACTAAAACCTCTCACAAGTGTTTTCAAGGCTCATACTAAAACCTCTTACAATGGCATTTATTGCTCACACCAAACAATCACAAACACATAAATGAGAATTAAAAGAATGAGTAGTAAATTGGCAAGAGATTGGTAATAAATTAATGAATTCTCTTTTATTTACATCTATTTGGTGGAGTATTTATAGCTCATATACACCAAAGAGACGTTGGACCAAAACTATCAACAAATCTCTAAAATTTGCTAGGTAGATTTAGCATTAAATGCTTGTCAGGTGGAAGTCGCGATCGCAAATTTCCAATTTCAAATATAGGGTAAAAAATTTTATCGAAAAATCTCGTTTGTGTGTGACTGCTAGTCAACGTATTAGTTATCCATTGGTTGTCCAAGAAAATATAGTTGTTGTGTTCTAACCACTATCAAAAGTTGTGGTCGCGAGATGCCTAAGTCTTGGGCGCGACTGAGACTGCGAATTCCTCTGTCTATTGAGGAAACTTAAACTCCTTGAGTAGCAGTCGCTACTGAATTTTTGCCCTCGTAATTTTTGATCTTTCAACAGACACCTGGGATACCTGGCAGGTTGTGTTTGTGGCTTTGCTTCCTTCCATTGTCACTATGAAAGTTGTGATCGCGACCCTAGCGCGGCACTCACTGCAAATTCCTCTGTGACTAAAGAGTTGCAGACTTTGGATGGTTCGCGATAGCGAAATATCCCACGAATTCCTCTGGCCTAGCTTCATCCTTTCTCATGATTGATTTGTCGTCACGATTTACCATACACACACCACGAATTTGGATGAACTTTACATTGTTGGAGTTTTTGAATACCATCCTACTTCTAATGAAAAATCTAACTTATAATCTGCAAAACAATACTTATGAAAATATTAGAACTGATCAATCTCTATTATCAAAATCAAAAGAGGTTTATGACTTAGGTTAAACCAACCTAGTCTAACACCCATCTCCAAGAATTATAGAAAAATATTCAAAAGAGATTATTATAATTTCTATATCTCTTAAATTGTCAATTTTATTATTATTTTTTTTTTTAGAATTTGGCATGGTTGCATTGAGATTGAAAATTTTTGCTTAATGCTCTTGAATTTTGGAGAATGGCTATTACCTCATAATTCACCAAAAATTTAATTTAATTATCAAAATCATTTATGATAATTAGGAATGACTCAAATAATTTGTAACATATTAAGAGAACTTGTTGAGATGAATTTTAGATTAATTGACTATTCTTGATGTGTTTTTTACTTGGGGATCCCCTAGAATCCCTAGGGGATTCTTTGAGAGCTTTGTACCATTGATATATCTTGCATGAGAATATTGTTTTTATAAGCCACTTGTGAGTGTTGGGCAAAAATAAACCACGTTAGGCCAATTATTTAGTTGAAGAATCAATTTTTGGCTTTGGGGATCCTTATGGGTTTTTACACCATTGATGTCCATTTGGAGAGTTATGTGTGATTATAGTTTTTTTTCAAGCTACTTGTGATTTCTTGAGGATAAATAGATCAAGTTAAGCCAATTTATTTTGTGTTTTTCAATGTTAAATCAATTTTTCTCCTTGGGGATCCCTTACAACTCTTGTGGAGCCTTAGGTAAAAATGGCTTTTACAAGCCATTAATAATATTTGGCTTATGGATTCTATATAATTCTTAAGGATTTTGCATGAAAATAGTTTTTACATACTATCTCTTGCATTTTTCACCTTAGGGATCGCATGGTCCCTTAGGGATCTTAAACCAAAATGGCTTTTAAAAGTCATTTTATAATTTTTCTTTGGTGATCCCATTGTTACCACTAAAGTTCAAATAGAATTAGAACTCTCCTTAACCAAATAGCACTGTAAAATAGAAAATTAGCCTATTTAGTAATTTTTGGCCTTAAGGATCTCACATGAAAATGGATTTTGCAAACCATTTTAATAACTTTCCCTTGAGGATCCCATCATTACTACTAGTTTTAGGATGTATTTAACTTTTCAATTAGCCAAATGATACTATAAAATGGTCGGTTGACCTATTCTAAGATCTTTGACTTGGGGATCCCCAATAGTCCCTTGGAGATCTTGCATAACCCTTTTGTTCTCTTTGGAGATCCCAACCTTAGTTCTAATTTTAAGATAAAAATTTAAATTTCTACTTAGCCAAGTAATACTAAAATAGGTTGGTTGGCCTATTTTGTGATTTTTGGCTTGGGAATTTCTAACTACTTTGCAACAATTGATCACTAAAAACTTGCACATCTCCTTCAAAATAAATTTGGCCTTAACTCCTAGCAACTTAATACTCGAGTAATTTTTCTACAATTTTCATATTTAATATATAGAGAAATACTATTTTAGTCACTTAGAGATCCCTATGCAATCCAAGTATTTGGATCAAAGTAATTCATCATACCACATTGTACTTAATTTTTCATGCTTGTTTGCCATAAAACTCTTACATATGGAATGACTATTTAGCTAATTCCTTTGGGATCCAAATCAATTTTATTTATAAAAGTGATTTTCTTACATAAATTTTCCCAGGCCAAATTTAAATTTTTTTTCTAGCATACTAAGCCTGAAAATAATATTTTTCAGCCTTGTAAAAATTTATTTTATGCTAGAAATTAACTTCATGTACCTGTATTACATTATCTCTAATGGCTTCCTCATCTGCACAAGTTTAGGATCTTCCCATTACTCTAACTCATTGGGAGGAAGCTGCTCCTCCACATGTAGCTCCTTATGCAGCTCTATAAGTAAATTTCTACTTTTCTATGTTACTTCTTTAGTTGAGTTTGCTTATGTAGTGATCAACTATGATTGATGATCCCTAAGATCTAAGATTTGAGATTTGAGAAATGACTTTTCAGCCTATTTCATGTAGTCATATCACTTAACACGTAGCACACGGGACACTACAACTTTCATTTTGTATCATGCGACCATGCATTGCATTCATGCAGCCACGCCTCTAAACTTTTACATACCATGCACCCTAGCCATTCTCTGCATCATGCAACCATGTGTTTTGGCATTGCATCAGATGATTGAGAAGATGATTTCTTTGGTGATCTATTATATTTTGATTTAAGAAATCGAATGAGAATGAAAAAAATAATAAATATTTATGAAAATGGTCATAAGGCCTACAAACTTTATTTTAAAGTGGCTAATTAGCCTACTTAGAACTAAAAGAAAATAATAGTCATGGTGATGGCCTACAAAATAGGAAACTAACATAGATCCCCAAGCACTTTGCATTTTAAAGATCCTAGAATGACCGTAATTGACCTAAATTATTTTTCTCTTTATTTCTTCATCATCTCCCACATAATGGGATAATATCTCTTCAAAAACTTCCCATTGATGAATCTTTTATGTGACTCCTTACATAAACTTTAAAGCCATTAAGCATTGTCTTCCAAAACCTTATAGATCATGAAGAGACCCTCCAAATTAGGGGATCACTTGTCATATTCTCAATCTCAATCTTCTTTCGAACCCTTCTATTATATGCTTTGGACACTTTTTTGTTTTGGATCACCAAGTGATTTAATGCTTGAATCCTTTCTTCATCAATTTGCTCTAGTTTCATAAGCATCAGTTGATTGTTTTCATCAAATGTCAATCCATTTTCCCTTGCAACCCTGGGATAGAACCACAACCTCCATAAGGATCATAACGTTATGGCCAAATGTTAACGTAAAAAGACTTACTCTAGTAGAGCTTTATTTTGATATTTTGTATGCTTATAATGTTTTTAATAGGATCTTATGTCAAACCCTTGGGTTCTCTTCCACTATCTTCTCCTAGATCTCAATGAGAATCTTGTTTGATGACTCTATTTGTCCATTACCTTTAGTATAAAATGGAATTGATTTGATCAATTTGATGTCATAGTCCTTTATAAAGCCCCTCACTTCTTCTTCTATAAACATGGTTCTCTAATCTGTTGTAATGATTCCGAGATGTCGAACCTGAAGTTCTTCTTAATAAACTGAATAACGTCCTTTTATTCCATCTTTTTCAAAATAATTGCCTCTACCTACTTTGTGAAATAGTCAGTAGCTACAATGATGAAAGTTATGACCTTTTTAATGATGTTAGGTGGATCTTTTTTATCAAATCTATGGGTCATCCTTTAAAAAGCCATGGTTTCATGATCGAATATAGCTCCACAGCCAGAACCCTTAAACACTCATATTTTTAACACTATTGGTCTCCTTTAAGGTAGTTGATGCAATCTTTCAAGATTGACGACCAATAATAGCCATGTCTCCTTAGCAGCTACCTCATTTTTATTCCTACTTGGTGAGCTCCTCAAACTCCTTGATGAAGTTACTTCATCACCTCCATCACTTTTGGGAACCCCAAGCACCTTAGCAATAAATTGTCTCCCTCCATAAGGATGAAGTTTAAGGCTTGGACCTTAACACTATATGGCACCTTAGTACTTGGGAATCCAGGTACTACTTAAGTTCCATTCTCTAATCTTTCCCCATTGGTGCATCAACACTGTAAGACTCCACGTTAACACTTCTTTCTACAATAAAAAGGTGGTTTGTTTTCTATATAATAATAAACTTGTCAGTTAGCTCATCGTTCATCCTTATACCTGAAGCTATTTAAGCTAGCTCATTAGTTTCCTAATTAGCCTCTCTAAGGACATGTATGAATGAGACGTCATTAAAGGAATCAATAATTGCAACACTGTTAACTACTTGAGGACTAGCTGCTAATCCCCAATCACCATTACATCTTTAATTCCTAACTCTTGTAAGAACTCCAAGTCAATCACCAAATATTCATATTCAGACTGATTATTGGTGCATTCAAAGGCCAAATTGAGAGACAACGTTATTTTGGCTTTTGTTGGAGATGTGATCACCACTTCAGCTCCTGCTGATTTCTTCGTGTTGGATCCATTAAACTTAAGGATCCGAGGTTGCTTTTCTACCCCCATACACTTGTAAATCTAGTTCTCTCCCAACTCCTATCTATAAGGAAATGTGGTCGGCTAGAAAATTTGATAGGACCTATCCTTTCACAGATTCCTATGAAAAATAGATTAGTGTAAATGCGGTTATAGTAAGAGACTACTTACCAATCCTTCTAGTGATCAACAATCTATTTAGCATGTACTTCATCAAATCAGTTTAAGACACCATATACACCTTTAATTTGATTAAATAATACCTTAACTTTGTGCAAGCAAAATAGAGAGCCAAGTATAACTTCTCAATTGGAGAATACTTTACCTCAACAGGTGTTAAAAGTCTACTCAAATAGTACACAACCTGCTTATGTCCTGTTGAATTGCTTTGTGCTAACAAGCACCCAATGGACTCATTTGTGGCTGAGAGGTACAACTTGAGTGGAATTTTATCTCGTGGGGGCATTAATACAGAAGGCCCGGTATGATACTCCTTAATTTTATCAAAGGCCTTTTAGTGACATTACTCCTATTTGAACTCTTCAACCTGTTTAAGCTTCAATAAACTTGAAAATACCTTAGTTCTCCCTACCGAATGAGAGATAAATCTCCTCAAATAATTTACCTGCCCAAAAAACCTTTGGAGCTCCTTTTTATTTTAGGCGATTTGGCTTAAATTACTACTTTTCCCTTGTTCTTGTTTACCACAATGCCTTTTTAGTGCATTGAGAAACCTAAAAAGTTTCTAGTTTGTACCCTAAAGGCACATTTTAATGGGTTTAGCTTGAGTTTGTATTCTCTCATTCTTTGGAAGCTTTTCCTTAAATGTTCCACATGGTCAACAACTCTTCTTAATTTCACCATGATGTCATCAATGTAGATTTCCATATGGTGCCATATCATATCATGAAAAATGGCATTCATCGCCATTTTAGTATGTTGCTCAAGCATTTTTTAAGCCAAAAGGCATGGCCAACTATTCAAATGCCCCAATAGCACTAAGACACCAAAAGTTGTCTTTGAAATATCTTCCTCAGCAATGAGGGTCTGATTGTAACATGAAAAACCATCTATAAAGGACAATAACTCATTCTTTTGTTGATGCATCTACTAGCATGTCAGCTATTCGCATGACATACATATCTTTGGGAGTTGCAACATTTAGATCCTTAAAATCCATATAAAGAAGAAGTTTTTCATTCTTTTTTAACAACATGAACTACGTTCAAGAGCCATTGAACATACCTTGTAGGTCATATGAAGTCCGCCTTTAACAATTTCTCAATTTCCTCCTTGACTTTGAGTTTTATCTCTTTAGACATCCTTTTCAATGGTTGTTGGTATGTCTTATTTAATGGGAGGTGGTGCTCCACAAGGTTCTTATTCAGCCTTTGTATCTCTTCGTAGCTCTAAGAAAAACAATCTTTAAACTCTTATAATACTTCAATGATTAATTTTTTTTAAGCTCCCTAGATATCAATGAGCTGATGTATATGATTCTTAGCTTCTCATGTGTGCCAAGATTAACTTCCTTCATTAGATCGTGCACTTCTGGTTTAAGATCCTCAAACTTCAAGGGGTGTTTGTTCTAAATCCTAAATCTGTAACTTTTTTACATCCTTATTTAGGTTTTGCTCAAAGATCACCTCAGCATCAAGTGCATCTTAAAATGCTTTGAGCTCCAACCTGTCAAAGGTTTGTTACACGTATAATTTGTACTTCACAGTTGTAGCTACCATTAATTCTTCTTCAGTGTACTTATTCATCATCAATATACTTGTTGATTGGATATGACATCGTCATGTATGGCATGATGGTAGTGGGATTTAGGAGAGCTTTTACTTGGTTCTCTGTTTTGCTCCTCGACATATAAACCCTCCTCAAATCTTTATTCCTCTTTTTTGTCATAAATTGTATTGGGCAAAAATCTCCATCATAGTATCTGGCTTTTAATGCATTAGAGCAAGTGGAGAATGGTTGCTTATTAGCCCAAACTACCTCAACATCGTTCTCCTTCCAAAATGATAAAAATTGATAAAGAGAAGATGAAACACACAAGTTGGCATGGATCCGATCTTTCCTTAGCAAAACATTATAGTTAACTGAAGAGTTAACCATAAAAAAAGGTAGATAAAAAGGTGTTACTCTTAATGATGGTCTCGATAGGAAGGACTCAAAAAGTCTCGTTGACCTCTCTATTAAAAGTTGAATTGGAGACCTCTGTTGCTATTAGATCTTCAACTATTTTTTCCATTACAGCTAACATCCTCAATGGTAACACATTTACTACATATCCATTGTCCACTATGACCCTTGTCATTGGCCTCTCATTCAAATGTACCTTTACATATAAGGGCATCAAATGTTTTGTCATCTCTGCTAATGGCTTTTCGAAAACCACTCTTTGGCTTATAAGCACTAATGGCTTGGATAGTTATGCCATTATAGAAATCCTCCTCTAACAATAACCTTACCCCCAAGTGTTTGTAATCTCTTTCATCTTTATGAAATCCTCCTTTGCGTCTTTAGATTGGAACACCTATGGCAAAGTAAGAACAATACAGCTAAAAGGTAAAGGAACATCACCCACTATAAAAGTTCCTTTTAATGAATGATCCCCATACCAACTGAGCTGGCCATGGAATCTACATCTCTTATTGCTTTCCTTTTGAACTTAGATCTCTCTACCTTTAGTAATCTCTCCACCTCTAGTTAGGTTTGTTACTCTTATTTCTCGTGTTCCTAAATTTTTTGGTTCAAGAACCTCCTCTTTTGTGTTCTGATGAGTGACATGGGGAACTCATTGTGTTACACCCTATGTCATTACCAACTAGGTTGAATTAGGGCTGAAATCACAAACCTAGGTTGCTTTCTCTAAAATTTGGGTAAAGGACAATGCTATATTTATGTGAGCACCAAGGATTTATAACTCCTCATTGCTTGATTGTAAAACGAAGCTCTCTTTGGTATCCAAATATGATGAGAGTCCAAAACTAGTCCTTTCTCCTTTCTTTTGAAGTCTAGCAATGCCATCAAGTCAAATGTGATAGAATTGACTGTTGCCACAGGTGGGGAGGGATCTTTATCTATTAATATGGTCTCATTTAACTCAGGGAACTTCAAAACTCCCTTATGCATTATCTTATGCCATATTATTGAAAGCCCAACAAGTATTAATAGAATGATAAGAATTATGGTACTTACAATATTCCCTCCTCTTGAGTTTTTTTGTTGGAAACCTATGATCAATTGGCAATTTGATGAAATCCTCTTTTAAAAGAAAATCAAAGACCTTTTATGTCTTGGACACATCAATAATATACTAAGGAGTTACACTTGTAGATTTTGCCTTCCTCTAAGTATTCAAAACCTTCTTAATGAGGGAGGAACAAACACAAGTCCCTATGGAGTAGAGATATGCAACTATAACCTCTTGATTGTTGATCTCTTGGTAATAGCTCCTTATGACAACTTTCATCTTTTGATTCTCTTCTACAGCTTCTCATATTCAGTGACCTTTGTTGCGAGTTCATAAAAGTCATGAAACTCCATGGCTTGGAACTTCTTCCTTAATTTAGTGTTAAGGTCCCTTTGGGCCATCTTCACAAATTTAGTCTCCAGTAGGTAGATCTTGCATCTATTCCTCATTCTTAAACCTAGTAATGAATAGATCTGCAGTTTATCCAGCTTTTTGTGTCCCCATAAAGAGCTCTATAATACAAATTTTAGGCTCTACCCGAAAGAACTGGGTGTGAAATTACCTCTCCATCTCCTACCATTTTTTAATGAAATTCCTGGGAAAAGTAGTATACCAAGTGAACGTTGTTCCTGTCAAAGAGTTAGGAAACAATCTCAACTTAAAATTTGGAAAGTTATCATAATTTATCAATTCATCGCACTGAATGGTGAACCTTATCACATGCTCCTAAGTAGATTGCCCATCTTCTCCAAAGAACAAAGTAAAGTTAAGGACCTGATAACCCCTGGGATATGGATTCTCCCTGTCAATAACATCTAGATATGGCTTGTGAAATTTCGGTCGACCAACTTGCTTAAGGCCAGGTTTATAGAGCTCTTGCACTGTAATTCTTATAGCCTTTATGTCAACTTAAAGCGTAGATAAGATTGGTTGAATTATTGGGTTGATTCTTCTTTGAGGATTCCTCCCTCCTAGGTTCCCACTTTGATAACCCTTTGCATTGTCATACAAACAAGGTTGATTATTAGGATTGGTAGCAGCAAATACCAGATGGGTCACCATTGGCCTACCATAAGGATGACCATTATATAAAACCCTTTGATTTCCATAGCCATCCTTTCTCTTGTGAGGTGGAAAATATCTTTCTTCAACTCAGAGAGCTTAAGGCTGGTGAGATCCTAAGGCCTCATTATGAATTCTCGAGGATTACCCTTAGCTAATCATGGACTCATTTCTCTTGCCTAGAAGTAGAGTTACAAATTGCACTCCTAGAGCTCATTTGGGCCAAGCTATATGTCATCTTCTTCACTAGATTATTTTATTCCTCTGCATTTCTAGGGCTTCATAAGAAAACTAGTCTCCTACAAAAACTTATTTTATTCCTTTGCAATCTTCCTTTAGTTCTTCAAGAAGGATCTTTGGGCCTCCATGAATGACCCTGTATTCTTCCAACATATTTTTAACATCATTTTCATCGATAAGTTAGGGTAAAGTTATACATTGGTCTCCAACAATATGACCTATTGCTGTGATTTATGCCTCTTGGTGTTGTAACCCTTAAGGTGCCAAGTTCCTTTCAATATGCTTCATAAGTTAGGAAACAAGCCTTTTGATACAAACGAGGTGGAATTAGCTTCTGACCCATTTGATGAACACAAGTCCCAAGTATAATTCAAAGATTAAGAAGAAGATAAATCCTTAATCTAAACTAGATCTCTAGAAAACTAGTTTCTAACAACCTAGAATATATAATTTAAGTTGTGTTAATCTCAATCCTAAATTAAACAAGTAATTCAAGACTTATATTAAACTAATTTTGTGAAATCATCAAGCTCATTCAACAATCCCACCAAGTCCATTTAAGAACTCAATAAGAGAATCAATCTCACAAAGTTTAAGCAAAATCATCTGTTCTCTTATTAATAACCAAATAGGCACCCTTTACAAATTGTTAAGAAAACTCTAAAAAATCCTATAATTCGGTCGTACATGTTCTGACCAAATTTACAACTCCTAAACCTATTAGGATAACTTATCTCACTCTCACATAAAGACTAAAAACAAATAATCCTATTGGTTGCCATGATCTGGCCTAGTCAATTCCTAGCATTAAAACACCTTATTTCAAGGTTTCTTACATAAATAAATAACTAACTAAAGAATCCTAACTAAAAGCAACATGTATTCAACCAACGAGGAGAATTCTTTATGACAATATGAAGACAATGTCAACTAAACAAATTTGGCATGAATCTTTAACATTTGGGCTTGTTTTCACATTTTAGGCTCAATTCCATGCTATGGTAGAATGACATCAGTCTTTGGTCCTCTCCATCAATTGGGTTTCATTAGATTAAATTAAGTACTTCATTTGAAGAGTCTAAGCTCCCATCTTCATACATTTGGGCTTCATGCAATCCTTCATTTGTTCGGGCCAATTCTTTCTATATCCTTGTATAAAAGCTTCAAGTGCATCTTTAAACTTCTTTAGTCGTCCTCTTGTAATTTTTGAAGTTGTAATGGATCCTTGTTGGACTTGCCTTGGCTGAATGCATTACCCTTTGTGCCCTACTTCTTTAGCAACGACTTTGGCATCTTGAGACACCACGATGTCTCTTTCAACAATACTTATCATCTTTGGTGCCATGTAGAACTGGTCCCACTGGGCGTGCTAAAAATGTTGTTGAATCATAAATTTTTTTAGTGAATCCAGACGTGCCATATGTGTGAGGTACACAAACTGTTAAAATGAAATGCACTTCCTAACTTCTAGATCAAACAACAATTGGATCTCTAAGCTCCCTTACCATAGTTTGCTTGGATTCATTTTAGAGAACCAAAGACTTGAATGCAAATTGAGAATAATAATTTATTGTACTAGTGAAAATTAAAAAGAGAACACTTGAAAAATTGAAGAGAATACTTTGTATTGATTGCTTAACATGATTGCAATGGAAACAAGTATTTACTGAATGATCTTAACAATGAGAAAAATGAGCAGGCTATACTAAGATGATTGCAAATGAAATTTAGCTAAAAAGAGGTGAAATTAACAAAGATTTTCTATAGAGTTGGCTTGAATATTGTATGTGTTGTTAATAAATTGTGTCTATAGGATTGGATGCAAATTGAGAATAATAATTGATTGCAACAATGAAAATTAAAAAGAGAACACTTGAAAAATTAAAAAGAATGCTTTGTATTGAGTGCTTAACATGATTGCAATGGAAACAAGTATTTACTAAATGATCTTGACAATGAGAAAAATGAACAGGTTATACTAAGATGATTGCAAATGAAATTTAGCTAAAGAGCTGTGAAATTGACAATGATTTTTTATAAAGTTGGCTTGAATATTGTCTGTGTTGTTAAGAAATTGTGTCTATAGGATTGGATGCAAATTGAGAATAATAATTGACTGCAACAATGAAAATTAAAGAGAGAACACTTGAAAAATTGAAGAGAATACTTTGTATTGAGTGCTTAACATGATTACAATGAAAACAAGTATTTATTGAATGATCTTGACAATGAGATAAATGAACAGGCTATACTAAGATGATTGCAAATGAAATTTAGCTAAAGAGTTATGAAATTGACAGAGATTTTCTGTAGAGTTTGCTTGAATATTATCTGTGTTGTTAAGAATTGTGTATGTAGGATCGGATGTGTCTTCTTCTGTTGAGTGGCTTCTCTTTTATAGAGCCCTAAGAATTAACCTACACATAAGCACGATTACACGTACTCCACTTCATACTTGATGCTCCATGTTCTCCATTCAGTTACTTAGTGTGCTAGTGGATTGGTGCTCCATGTATTCTAACCTCCTTCTTATTTTTTAGCCACTTCACCTAATTATTTTCACGTCTCCTTCCACTTTCTCATTGTACATCTCCCACTTTCTCATATGTCTAGCCTTTTCCCCCACTTTAAGAATAATTTTTACTAAATAAAAATTATTTAACTAAATAATTAATTTAATGGAAAAGATTGAAATTATTGAGCTAGGCTAAAAAATATTTTAGGTGCAAATAGGATGAATTGATGAATTAAATAAATTTTGAGAAATACAATAATAATCTTTCATTTTGAGAAAGCTTCTAAAGCTTGTACTTTCTTAATCTATTGAATATCTCTAGTTAAAAAATGGGATAAAGTTCAATTTGGCTTCTCAATTATTAGATCAAGTCCAATTAAATCCAAAATCCAAACTACTTGAAGATTTGTCTAATTAAATCTGACTTTAACTTATTAATTTACGTGTATCTCACCCATTGATGTAGAAGAGTGAAGCACTAAAATTAAAATATTTAAACCAAAAAAATTTTCTTCATAAAAAATAAAAGAAAAAATCTTAATTAAAATTCATATGCTCCTCCACTTCATTTCCCCATCAAATCCGTCTCCCCTCCTTCACCATAGCCACCATTCTTCCTAATCGAAAAAGCAAACCTTAGCATGTCATGGGCTTAAACATCTAAAAAAAGCCACCAACTAGTTTCCTAAAGATCCTTTTCTTGCTCTATTATCTAATGAACTCATTTATATTCAAATACTAAATGAAGACAAAAAGAAAGAGAAAGATTTCAAGGAATTAAATGTAACTTTGGGTCATAATTGGAAGAATTTGACGAGAAAAATGAGTTAATTCTAGTTTTGATGATTTGGATGTTGGTGAAAAATACAATTATAGTGTTAAAAGAATATTGGAATTTGATTTTGTGGTTAAGGAATTTGATAGGGAAGGTGGAATTGGAAAAGTCAAGACAATATTATGTTATATCTTTCTTTTATTCCTCAAAAAAGATATTCTTGGGGTTAATTTCACCCATCTTCCTTCAAAATTATGACCATGAATGGTAAAGTTCCTAACAAAAAAGTGCAACACAAAAACCATTAAAATATATAACAGTTAACAAAAAAATAATTTCAGCAAAAGCGGTTTGTGATGCCACATGGATGCCATATGGATAATATTTTAATTAAAAAAATATGTCAGCCCACTAACTCTCTCTCCTTAAGCTCCTCTCCCTAACTAGACCCTATTCAATCTCTCTCCTCTCTCATGTTTGCATGCGATTTAACTTAGTTTATCTTCATTGACGAGTTTTTTCTTCTTGTCTTTCCTCTTTTCTTTTCATTTGAAATTCTAAATATTGAAATGCAAAAGGAGAGAATGTCAACTTAATTTGTGAATGTGAACGAGTTTTAGTAGAGTGGACGACAAAATAGACATGGATTTTAGGAGGTTACTGGTCCAAATGGACTTCTAAATTATGAATGTGGAGATAAGGTGGAAATGAAGGTGCCATGGACTTAAGAAAATCTACGATGAAGGTTTTTAGGTTGTGAAAACTATGGGGGTAGGTAGTTGAATGTAGCTTTAACTGTAGGGTTTTAGGTTCTTTTTTTTTAATTGTTTTTATTTTCTCAATAGTTTTAATTGAAATTGTTCTTTCATATTGCAAACAACATCTTAAAGGCACTATGACTTTTTTGAATAGGTTGATCGAAAGTTTTGTACACAAGCTAATCAAGTTATACTAAGTTTATTAAGAAAAGTAGAGAGACCAGACAAGGAGAGAAAAATTGAAGGTTTGCAAAGATAATTAAGAGAGAAGACCATTAAGCAAAAGCAAAGGTGCACCAAATGCAGAGTTTTCATGGTTATGGTTATGTTGGGTATTGCATTCAAGCTGTTGGAAGTGAAACAACTTAAGGTGGTTGGAATTTACGTTTAGGGATGTGGTTTCAATGGGTTTAGGGTATTACATTGAAGCTAATTTCTTATTTGTTTTGTTTAAGGCAAATTATGCTATTGTTTATTATCATTAAGTTATGTTTGGTTTAAAAATGTATTGAACATCGTTTATGAATGAATTATATGGCTTTAGTTATGTGAATTAAAATTGTAACTTTTATTGTTTATTAGTACTTAAATAACATATAATTATAAAATTGTATCAATAATGACAAAAGTAATATATGAATTAGATTCATACTATTAAAGACAATTAATTCAATACATCAACTGCTTCAATGTTGAAACAAATGAAACTAGTAATGTTCATGTATGTTTCAAGCTTAAGGCAAAAAAAAAAAAAAAAACTACTACTTCAAAATGATCTGTCACATTTCATTGTTGTTTAAAAAACAAAATATAATACTATCAACAACTAATGTTCTACATCTAAAAGAGTTAATAAAACTATTAATCAATCTAAATATCTGTTAGGCACATGCATTACTCTTGAGCTCCTATGATGCTTAATAAAAGCACTAGTTAAAGCTTTCTTTTTTCCTTTATCTAAGGCAACTGTTGGTGTAGTAAGAGACTTCTACTGTGATTTCCCCCTTCCTTTAGTAGTAGCATTTGCATTTGATGCAGGTGGTGCTTGTGAAGATTGACTACTATTGCACACATCAAAGAAAATAAAGGTGCATGCTAATAATAGAATTTAAGTTATAATACTTACATTGATAATTGTACTTGCTTGTGAAGTTTAACCACTTCCCTATATTAAAGCATACCAAAAACCCATGAAAATGCTAATTCTTAAAGGAAACTATTAATGAACAATAATGTTATATGAACACATGAAAATACGAATTCTACTCACATCCATCATCCATCTCATAGTAGTGAGGGGTTTAACAAGTTGTGACTGTGATTGCTAGGATTTTATTGTTGGTTTAATCCTCTTTCTCTTATGGCCCTATATAGTCAAACATTTCACAAATTTTAAAGTCAAATATTTAAAGAATTCCACTTGTTGTTTGATCTTGTCTTAAGCTATTATGTCTTGTTTTGTAAATGAAGGAAGACATTTTCAAAATTCTTCTTTTATTATTTTACCTTTTTTAATTACTACAACTCTCTCCATCTCCTTTGCCTCTTTTCTTATATAGCTTTTTGCTTCCTACCTTTTTGCACCTTTCTTAAGGTTGGTGGTATAAATGTTCTTTTATTCTCAGGTATTGACTATATTGTATTCCTATTAATAGGTTAATGTCTTGGTTGTATACTTTTGAATAGGTCTTCACTGTGTAACAGTCTATATCATAGACTTCAAGGTGTTCATTATTCCCCATGATGCAGACACATACATGATGGCATGGTATCCCTGTCAGTTGCCACTTCCTACAAACACACTTTTTTTTTATCCATACTAATAACAAATGTACCATCAAAAGCCACCACTTAAACTTTTGAAACTCTATTAAATAATGGTTTACATTGAAACAAACTTTTTAACTTCTCCAACTTCTTCTGTATTTTAGGACATAACCTCTCATTCACCTTCTTAATTTGCTCCCTCTTTACAAACTTTCTTCTAGCTAGTTTTGTTCTAATAATCTCAAACATTATTATAATAGCCTTTTCACTTATATCTAGAATATATTTGTTGAAGCACTTTGCCATGTTGTTAAGTGATGTATTACACTTTCTTGTTGTGCCAAAGTAAGGTCTAGTTCTTGTATTACATGGGCTCTCACCAATCCATTCTTTTGCTTCAATAGACCTATCCTTCATTACTTTTAGTGTTTCTTTTAGCTTAGCTTGGTAGTTAACCTTACAATGTTTCGCAACAAATTTTTAAATTCCTTCCTTTTGAAATGTATCCTAAAATTGGTTTAAAGATTCCTTACATATGTTTTATATTTTGTATATGGGAAAAGGTTTGAATGATGGTCAATAAACCCTAAAAGGAAATGACATCATATTAGTGCATACTAAAATTAAAGCAGCTCGTAATATAGTTGATGTAAATAAATATTACCTTTTGTTTATCACTTATGAAAGTCTAATAGAAACTATTGAATATTTCTAAGTCATCTTTGAGGTAGCTTAAAAACCACATCTAATTTGCTTTGTTCTCCTTCTTCACCATGGCATAGGTAATGGGAAACATATAATCATTGGGATTTATCCCAACAGTACATAGAAGTTGGCCTCCATATGTTCCTTTAAGCCAACAACCATTAAGAAATATTATAGGCCTACATTCATCTTTAAGAGCTTTATTTAATGCACCAAGTTAAATATAAATGCCCCTAAAGTCGTTATTTTCATAATCATAGTACTCAACAGTAGTTCCAAAGTTAGTTCCTAGCAATTCCAATTTATAGTCATCTAGCTTGTTAAACAGATCTACCTCATCACCATTGATATTCTCCAAAGCTTAGTTGTTAGCTCTCCATGCTTTCATCTTCCTAATTGTTAGTCCATATTCCCTCCCAACCCTATCTATAAATCTATCCAAACTCTAATCTAGGCATGCCTTAAACCCTTTAAGATATTTATTTGCAAGCAATTTTGAGGTCAAACAAAAGTTGTTGATCACCTTTGCAAAATTATGTTTCAATTTAGTTGACTTGATTTAGAAAGTTTTGTTAGCTTTATCTTTTCTATTTAACTTTTCAGCATGCACTCTATAGCCATAGTGTTTGAAGCATAAATAAGTTATCCTTTATAGTTCATTTTTTAGGAAATAGACTTGAAACCTATTTTTAATAATTGACTATTTATAAGCTTCTTTGAATTGTTCTCTAAAACTAAATAACATTTCCATTTCTAAGCTTAGATCTACCACATCATTATCAGTATTGAATTCAGGAAATCTCAATCTAATTTCATCATCCTTATTAGATTCACTATACATTTCTTCTGAGAGATAATACCCCTAATTACTATTAAACTCATTTATATCAACCTTTAAACTTTCACCTGTACTACGAGTTGTCGCTTTCTTCCTAATTCGCTTAAGCATACATTTTTTTTTTTTTGCCTTTCATTTTAACTTATGATATTGACTAGGTCATCATCATCATCTAATGGGTCATATTTAGCATCATCAAACCAATAGTAACATTACTCTTATTCACTGCACCACCATCCATAGGATCAATGCCATTATTTGCAACAACATTTGCCTTATTACCATCCTCATCAACTGTTGTCTCATTTACCTCAACCTTTGTTTCCTTATAAACATCCCTAACTTTTGCCTTATTATTAACATCCTTAACCTTTGCCTCCTTATCAACATCACCAACTTTAACGTCAAATGCAATGTGCATCTCAAAACCCTCTAATAACAACACACCAAAGTCACCTAAGCTAGCATTGCTTGCTAAACTAGACATTTAAGGACCCAAACATATTTGCTTAACTTGATTTTGTTGCCCCTTAGGTTCTCCATCCCTATACATACCTAACTTTCTCTAACTTTTTCTCCTATGCATATTTAGATCTTCCCCATCAATAATTTCTTTAACTTCTTTAATGATAACTTTATGCTTCTTAGGATTAAAAGCATTTATAACATCTCTTTCATTCAGGGGTTTGAACATTTCCCCAGCATCTCCCCCATATAAGTACATCCCATAAACATGACGATCATGTTCAAGTGACTTTAGTCTATGTCTATATTCTATATTAGAGACCTTCTAAAAATACTAAAATAGTCCTTTTAATCTTAAGACCTCTTGTAATACATTGTCCAACCTAATCACTGACATAGTGTTTGCATAATAATTATATAAAAAATGTTCTTTTCTATCAATATAACTTCATTCTCCTAAATGCTCGCCATAGTACACATATAGAAGAAAAAATCCATCCATATTTGTACATATAAAACCAACAACATGCCATTATTATACTAATGAAAAAAATTTTCTTCTTCAGCATTATATAAACCTTATATGAAACATGCAATGTTAATAAAAAAACTACATACTCATTATCTTCCACATGCATTATAACATCATTACAGAATAATGATGACATAAACACTAAAATCTCATGTGGGTCAATTATTAAATAATTTCCTAGTTGTGTCATCATCTTCAACCTTGCACCGTTATGCTTTTGAAAATATTTTTTGCCTTCTCAAATGTTAACATCTCCCTCTCCAAGAATAGAGGCTTTTATCTTTATAATAATGGAAGCACTACCACCAATTTTCCCATCTTACACCTTATGTCGTCTTCCTCTAATTTGTTAAACGCTAGTGGAGATGGAAAAAGGAGTTGAGAAGTGAGAAATGAAAAACTTTTGCTGGTCACCTGAGATGAGAGAGAATGAGTGGGGCTCAGTTAGAGAGAGAAGCTGTAAGAGAGATAGTTAGTAAGTTGACGTGTATTTTTTTAAAAAAATATTGTACGTGTAACATCCATGTAGCATTTTAACCACTTTTTCAATTGAAATTAGTTTTCTATTAACCGTTATATATTTTAATGATTTTTGCGTTACATTTTTCAGTTTAAGGATTCAACCATTAATGGTCATATTATTGGGGACAGTGGGTGAAATTAACCTGCATTATTGAATTAATTGATTGGTACCATTTTCATTAGTATGGTCAAGAGGATGTTTAGAGGTGGAGAGTGAGTTTGGTGAAGAAGAGTATAACTATAGTGATGGAGTTTCGCGGTGGAAATGAAAGCTTCGTTATCTTTATAGTAGACAACAAGGAGAAATAAAAAAGAAGATTTTAGAATTAACAGTGAAATTAAAGGTTTGCCCTTTCTTCTTTCTTAATTGACATTTTGGTTGGTATAGCAAAAAGAATTGATTTACCCTTTTAAATCATACAAGGAGTTGAAGTTGAAATCCATGAATTTGTTATAGTCTCATTCTAGATTTCTCCTTCAAACTTTGTTGAATTAGGTTCAGAAATGCATCTTTCTTCTTTTAGTTATTCTTCTTGTTATCGTCTAAATAAACAAAATTAGACAACCAATACTTAAGTTTGACCATTGAAAGTTATCATATAATTTCTACTAGTTTTTAGATTGCCATCAAATTCAATAGCTAAGTTGACAATATTATCGTGGATGACATAATTATGCAATAACTTCCAATTTCAACAATTGAGCAGAAAAAATTATAACGTACTTTAGTTTATTGAAACAATCCCATTATTTTTCGGTGATGATGATGTGATTTATTAAACAAACCCCAACCTTTACCTTATTACCATTCTCACCAACCACTTTCTCATTTATCCTAACTTTTGCCTCCTTATTAACATCCTTAACTTCTTCCTCCTCACCAACACAAACATTAAATGCAATGTGCATCTCAAAACCCTATAATAATAGCATATTAAAGTCATCTAAACTAGCATTGCTCTTTAAACTAGACATTTGAGAACCCAAGCATATTTGTTTAACTTGATTTTGTTGCCTCCTCATTAACATCACCAACTCCAACATCAAATGCAATGTGCATCTCAAAACCCCCTAATAACAACACATTAAAGTCACCTAAACTAGCATTGTTCTCTAAATAAGACATTTGAGAACCCAAGCATATTTGTTTAATTTGATTTTGTTGCCCCTTTAGTTCTCCCTACCAATACATATCTAACTTTCTCTTATATTTTCTCCTTTGCATATTTCTCCATCAACTATTTTCTCAATGATAACTTTATGCTTCTTAGGAGTGAAAGCATTTGTAACATATTTTTTGTTCATGTGTTTGACGTACACATCTATCTCCCCAACATCATCCTCATATAGGCATATCTCATAAACATGACTATCATGTTCAAGTGACCTTAGTCCATGTTTGTATTCTATATTAGGGACTCTTAAAAAATACTGATACGACCTTCTAACCATAAGACCTCTTATAATACTTTGTCTAACCTAATTATTGACACAGTGTCTACATGATAATTATATCAAAAATACACATTCCCATCTATATAACTTCATTCTCCAAAGTGTTTGTCATAGTGCACACCCATAATGAAAAACTCATTCATATTTGTGCATATAAAACAAACAACATTTCATTATTATACTAATGAAAAAAAATATTATTTCTTTAGCATTGTATAAACCCTATATGAGACATGCACTGTCAATTAAAAAAAAAAAACTATATATTCATTATCTTCCACATGCATTTTAGCATCATAAATAACATAACAACGACATGACCACCAAAATCACACGTGGGTCAGCTATTAAATAATTACTTGATTGTGTCACCATCTTCAACCTTGGACCACTATGCTTTTGAAAATGCTTTTTGCCTCTTCAAACATTAACAACTCCCTCTCCAAGAATGAAAGCTTTTATCTTTACAATAATAAAAGCCCCACCATCAATTTTTCTATTGTATACCTTTTGTTGTCTTCCTCTAATTAGTTGTAACCTACTTGAGACGGAAGGCACTGAGAAAGAGAGAAATGAAAAATTTTTGCTAGTCATGTGAGATGAGAGATAATGAGTGGAGGGTCAGCTTGATAGAGAAGCTGCAAGAGAGAGAATTAATGGATTGACATGTGTCTTTTTATTTAAAATATCATATATGTGGCATCCATGTGGTATCTTTGACTATTCAGAATTAGTTTTCTATTAACTATTATATATTTTAATGGTTTTTGCATTACACATTTTCATTTAAGGACTTTACTATTAATAATCACATTGTTGAATGACAATGGGTGAAATTAACGCAAATTCTTGAATTGATTCATTGGTGTCATTTTCATTAGTGTGGTCAATAGGGCGTCCAGAGGCGGAGAATGAATTTGGTAGAGTATGACCATGGTGATGGACTTTTGCAGTGGAAATGGAAGCTCTGATATATCTATAATAAAGAGCAAAGAGAAAAAAAAAAAAAAAGAAAAAAAAAAAAGGAAATTTTAGAGTTAATAGTGAAATTGAAGGTCTGCCCTTTCTTCTTTCTTAATTGACATTTTGGTTTGTACAGTAAAAAGAAATGATTTATCCATTTGAATCATACAAGGAGCTGAAATTGAAGTCCATGAATTTGCTATAGTCTCATTCTAGATTTCTCCTTCAAACCTTGTTGTACCAGGTTCAGAAATGCATCTTTCTTCTTATAGTTTATTCTTCTTGTTATCTTCCAGGTAGGAAAAATTAGACAACCCATATTTAAGTTTTGAGCATTGGAAGCTATGATATTCTAGTTTTTAGACTGCCATCAAATTCAACAGCTAAGCTGACAATATTGTCGTGATGACGCAATTATGCAACGGACTTCCAGTTGCAGCAACGAGCAGAAAAATTCTGGCATGCACTAGTTTGTTGAAACAATCCCCTAATTTGCTGGAGATGATGATGTGATTTATTAAAGAATTTCCAACTAGAGTTAGATGGTATGGTTTACAATCATAGCCATTGGATTATAATATTTATGATTTGTACCGTTGGATTCCTACCATTTCCTGACGTCTCTCTGTGTGAAAAGTCCTAATCGGAGACTTGGCCTTTTGAATAGCTTTGGGCCTTCTTTTCCGTATTTCTCTATTTAAAAAGGCAATTACATTTTTTAGATCCATCAATGGTAATCGTAGTAGAAGAAATAACAATAAAAAATATATATAAATAAAAACTATATTTCTAAACAACATAATTATAAAACTAAATAGGATAGTTTATAGGAAATTTCAGTTTATTTCTCTCTTTTTTTTATTTCTCTTTTTCTCCATCTATCACAAATTTAAGAACTTTTCAATTTTATCAGATTTAAATCAAGTTTTGTAAAAAAATTTTAATTTGAATTATAAAATATATAATTAATAATTTATTTACTTTTGATTTAAAAAAATTTCTACTTATTTTTTCAATAATAATATATCATAGTAAAAATTATTTTTCTACAAACATAATTTTTAACTAAGTAATTAATTATTTAGCATAGAGATAAAAAAGAGAGGGAAAGCGTAGAGATAAAATGACAGACGAAGTAAAGCATGAGAGTCAAAACAAAAGAAAATTAGAAAAGATTATTATAATCCAACGGTTGTAACATATTAACCATATTCTCTAAGTATAGTTACAATTATTTATAAATATATAGGGGTCCACATGTCTTATCATAAGTTAACCTGTTAAAAATTCTAAGTTACTAGTGATTGCCCGTAAACTGTAATTTTCATTAATGATCTAACTCCAAAAATTGTTCTATCCCCAAGTTTTTCATCAATTTATTTCTTAGCTGCTAACAAATTGCAAAGGTGAGGTAATAAGAATACTATGATTATTTTAGTAGTGAAATCAGTCAGAATCTTGTCAAACTCAAACTGACTTAAAAATTTAAAGCTCGAGCTCGAGCTCGGTTTATTATTTGAATATTTAAGCTCGATTTGATTAGACTTGTTTATTTATATAATTTTTATTGTGAATTTAATAAATTAAAATTTGAACTCAAATAAGCTTAATTAAGCATAAATCGACTAAACTCAATTAGTAATATTGTAAATATACATAAGTTCAATTAGGCTTTCAAATTGAATATTTTGATATTCAAATTCAGTTCGCTAGATTACTCGAGTAGCTCGAATTTGATTCAAATAATTTTTAGTCAATTTTAAATATTTCTCAAGTTAATCTTAAATATTTGTTAATTGTCCCTGCTTATTTATACCTTTATATCATCTAGAAACATATATAGAGAAATTAAAAGAAAATACATATATATTAATTATTGGGTATATGCTGATGTTATCAGAATTCGACAGTTTAGCAACGAATAGCTTTTCTTTCTTAAAGAAAATCCAAAATATATCATTATTGGATATATATTGATGTTATCAGAATTCGACAATTTAGCAACGAACAGTTTTTCTTTCTTAAAAAAAAAACTACAAATATATTATTGGGTATATGTTGATGTTATCAGAATTTGACAGTTTAGCAACGAACAACTTTTCATTCCTAACTAACAATCAAATTATAACTGAACAAATTGGCTATTCAGTGTTATAATGGAATCAAATTTCATTGCTAAAATTAGCTGTTAAAGGAAGAAAAGATCAAAGTATTGAAACAGTGTAATAATTTTTTGCAGAAAGAAATGTGTGAAGCTTGCAAATTTCTATGTGGGTAAGGAATAAAGATTAACATCCATGCCTAGATACTTCCTTTTCCTTATCTACTGAATCTAAATCCAACACTTCCTCCTTTCTTCTACTTCCCATCCTCAGAAGTCCATACAGTTTTCTGAACTCCCTTACTGTATGCACACTTTCTCTGCAGAACACACCTCCTTCTGCCTCACCT
Source organism: Omphalea diandra (assembly GCA_949677035.1). Classification (NCBI taxonomy): domain Eukaryota; kingdom Viridiplantae; phylum Streptophyta; class Magnoliopsida; order Malpighiales; family Euphorbiaceae; genus Omphalea; species Omphalea diandra. The sequence goes on from CATIWR010068943.1 coordinate 35,495, forward strand.
GTCTCGTCTACTACTGACCGGACCGATCTGCTCTCCGACAATCTCTGTGGAACCTTATTATTACTGTGGGTATGTAATGCTGAGATGACAGATTTCAAAGCTCGAGTGGGCGAACTTCTGTTGGAGATCATGATCTCACCAATCTCTGCTGGACTCAATAAATTTGTTCCTCCAGTTTGGAAAATTTCCTCCACCTGAGGGAACAGCTTGTGTTCCTTGACTCCTAAGTAACTGTTAGCCAAACTCTTGAATGCTGAGAAATCACATAAAGGAAAATGTATATGGACATCAATCCTACCAGGCCTCATTACAGCTTGTTCAAGAACTTGGTTTTTATTGTTCATTGTGAAGACCATTACTCTTTCCTCACCACAAAAAGAAACAATCCCATCCATGAAGTTCAACACCCCAGATAAGCTCACAACCTTGGATTTCTCCATCAAGAACCTATCAAGATCCTCGATCACAATCATCGAACGACTCGTAGTTTGCAACAGAAGCATTTTCAGATCAGAATCGTCAGCAACTTTAGAGATATCCATATCGTACACATCAAAATTGAGGAACCTAGCCATGGCTGCAATAAAGCTGGATTTCCCAGTACCAGAAGCGCCATATAAAAGGTAACTCCGTTTCCAAACACGACCTAGTCTGTGATAGTACTTCTTAGATTTCAAGAAAAATTCAAGGTCAGCTTTTACCTTGTTTTTCAAGTCACCATCCATAACCACTGTATCCATGGTGGCCGGGTGAACGAAAGGAACCCATCTCCACCTACCATTTTCGCGGGGCTTTCTTTCAAGATTCATATACATTTTGATCTCTTTTTTCCACTGTTCGATGGCATCCGCTTCCGAAAGAATATGTTGCAAGTAAGGTTGAAGAATTCTGCGCTTATCTTTCTTCCTTAGCTTCAACACGAACGTTCTTGTCCCATTAGTTCCATATTTGTCGCTGCTCCACCGGACTCTGGCCCTCAAGAAATTGTCTTGAATCACTTGCTTGGCGTCGAGCTGCAGGATGACATCATTGGATTTTGGACCTGAAAAGAGGTTAGTGAAATCGGAGTCTTCTATAGCAGGCAAGGAGGTGAGATAAGTAGAGACCTTGTGGTAGAGCTGATTTTCTTGGAGATGTTCATTGTACAGTGGAACTTTAAAGTTTTGGTAAACGTGAAAATGGTCTTCAAAAGATCGCCAGAGTCGTACAAGAATTTGTAGAAAGGATGTTTTTGATAAAAACCGGAGGAGGAAAAACCCAATAAAGATAGACAAAAGGCCAAAAACTATGCTGCTGGAGATCATCATAAGCAAAAATTGAAGGCTTTGCTGGTGATGGAAACTAAGAGACAAGCATAAAAGAAATTTCAAGTATATAGATAGGTAGATTGATGGATGAATAACAATAAAGACAGGAAGAGTAGGGTGATGTGTTGTCTAATGTTGGGGAATGGGAAGATGAAGTGTAGAAGATACAGCGTTTGAATAGTGAAAGCAAATTTAATGGGTCAAATGCAACAGAAGAGAAAGGGTTAGGAAAGTGGGTTTTCTGCTGAGAAAGTATGACTAATAAATGTCTTAATGTAGACAGATGGACTATTATTGTGTAAGATTATGGTATGGTTTTGAACAAATCAAGCATGATTTGCCTCTTTATTCAATATAATATGCTTGACTAAACAGATTAGCTTTGATAGACTAATGGAATTTTCTTTGTATGGACTTTATGCTATATATTTTATTCACCTTTCTTGATCCATGGAAACCTTTGCTCCTTATCATTCGACCAACTAACATTTATTATTATTATTATCATTATTATTAGTACAAGGCAAGGACCAATATGAGCAGGTTTTAGGGGCTGAAGATGGATGGCAACCAAACTAATCTCTTGGAATTTTTCTTGGCGTTCACAGAACAAGTTAACTATTTTTCACCCAAAGTCATCTACATTTAATTTGGTAATTAGGAGGATTTTCTTTTAAATATAGATAAATTTTAAACCGTTTAGATTAAACTATAGAGTTGGGTAAATTTTCAACCAAAATGGAAGATCAGTGATGCCATTAATTAACAAGATATTTCCAATCATGCCTAACAAAAATACCCACCAAGACAGACCAATATCTGCTATAGCCCAGTCCAGCTACAAACATACCGTGTACACCCAAAAAAAGAGGAGAAAATTTAGCACAAAAAGGATCAGTATGTTCGCAGTATGTTCAATATGGCGTTACTATTAAAGCTGGCTAATAATCCTATGTTTTGCGACCAGCTTTGCTGAAGAAAAATGCCTTTTTAGCTTTGTTGCAGGCAGCCACCACCAAAAAGGTCTTCATTACTCCCATGTTGTGAAACTAGATTCAGTGGTCTCATCAACTTTTAGTGGAGTAAACCCTTTCAGTATTGAAGAAGAATATGAAGGAATCAATTAATAAAACCCTTTAATCATGTGATTGTCGACAGAACATTCATGATCAAAAATTTTCTTTTCAGGCATAAACATTTGAAAACTAAGTCTTTGCTATTAACATGAACAATTAATCTGTGGTGACTCTTATAAAAAGAGTTAATTTATTTTTATTAATGCTAACAGTTAATCCACCCTGGTAACTGTAAAAATAACTAATCACAAAACACAGTTAGAAAAACATTTCTTTCCCTTAAAATGTACCAGAAAAACTAAGTACTTTAATCAGTGAGATGGCTTTTCCGATGTACCAGAAATAATAACAACAAATAACAATAGTGGGACTCATTGACGCTTGTTGTGTGGTCAAATTCAAAAGCTTGGATTCATGTTGCAAAACCGGGCCAGAAGGCCAACGCACAGGAAGAAAAGGGTTCACTACTTTCGAGGTATGAGATGCCCGCAGCTTAAATGGTGGTACCTGCCTGCTTTAAACAAAGAGCTGTGTTGACACCTAACTCAAAAGTGATAGTTTGCCAGCTCTTTCCATAGATGCTTTCATCATTAACCGTCGCTGCATCTGTAACAGAAAGTTGATCTAAATAAAAAGCGCTTTTACGCATAATTTCATGTTCTCTTTTTCACAAAAGAATTATATTAAATTCGATCATATTTTTTTACCTTAATTATATTAATTTTTATGTTCATATCATTTACTTTCTATAATTTATAAAATATTAATAATAACAATATTCATTTAAAATTATCTTTAATTACTCCAAACATTATTATATAATTATAAAAATGAAAAAAATAAATGAAATTTTGAATATAATTAAATAAAAAAATATTTGATTAAATTTAATATTTTATTTTTTAAAAAAATCCAAATATACCGACAAGGAGAGCACCAACCCACTTCCCAAATAAAAAGCGTACGAAAGAAATAACGATGAACGGTGCAATGGGAGTTAAAGTATTGACAGCAAAGCAAGGCCACAACCTGATGATCATATAAAATAACTTTGTAGCGATAGGAACAGCTTCAGACAAGATATTTGAAGAGTGGAAGCAAAGAATTGTTACTAATGGAAAATGCGAATAAGCTATTCTTTCTGTCAACTATATCAATGATTTGTGGCAAGACAATCAGAAAGGAAAAGCATAAGAAGGCGCCACAAATGCATTTCTTCATTCAGACTCTCTGCATTATTGAAAATTTTAGGACACTTGCTAACACTTTTCAAATTGATATTTACCCAAATGTAGAATTCTCAACGACAACAAATAGCTTCAGCAAAATCATCATAAACTGTCGTCACTATTCTAATAAGTTGATTCCTAATTACAAAAAGAAAACCAAGCTCCACAGGCGTTATGACCATGTTGCAGCTAGCACGTATTATGCTACGTCAAAATCTGGAATCCTAAGGCCTTCAAAAGTTTGTAAACTCCCCCTAAACATCAATAATTTAATAAGTTGATTACAAAGATAACATGTATGGGATCCATAAGCAAAGCACTAACGAAATAAAATAAAATTCCCACAGTACAATAGTACACAACAAACAAATCATTAGATAAGATATTAGAATTTCATGGGTCCTAAGTATCTGATTGAAGGTTCAAGATTTGGGAAACTACAAGCTTAGAGAGTTCATTGATTGTGGCTTGAACCTGGTAATCATCTGACTGCCTAGACCATCCAGGTGGTTGTGAGCTTGACCCAGTATACTCATTTGCAGCAGCCCTTGTCTTAGTTGATGAGGCGAGAACTTTCTCCAAATCTTTCTGTGACAATGGCCTAGGTGCCTGAGAAAAAAGTCAACTCAAGAACTCACAAAGATTCAAAAATCCCAAACAGCATGCACTCCATGCACCCAAAAAAAAGATCTACTAAAAAAATCATCAATTTCATTCCATGTGATCATTTGAAGAATAGCATTACATCCTAGCAAATTTTTGGAAGATGAGTTGCTGTCATCCCAAGAATATTAATTTCTGCTAAGCTGCACGTCAAAACAATGATGCTCCAATTTATTAGAGGAAAATATTTTCCAAAAAAAAAAAATCACATTTTTTAGTATTTGGACTGCTTAAGAAAATTGGTCAACAAAAACTATTTTCCTAAATTAGGGCAAAGCACACCATATCTTCTAGAAAATGACTTCCCATTCATTTTCAAGCAAATTGGGAAGTTATTTTCTAGACTTTCATACACTCACAAAAGAAGACGAAATCTGCATGAAAACCAGATAATAATACCACTAAGCACTAGTGGCCACAGCCAATTGCAGGCAACAACCAAAACTTATCCCTTCACATTGAAATGTAAATTAAAAAGAAAAAGTTCTTGTATACCTGAAAAACATTAACGTTTTAAGGTTTATCTATTGAACAAAATCAAAAAATTTCTTATGTACTTGGAAAATAATTTCTATCTAGTTTTTATCATCACAACCAAACAACAAAGGACAGTCATTTTTCAAGGAAAAAAATCAACAAAATTTTAGACAAAAAGAGGGAAGAAATGAGCTGAGTACAGAAGAGAATGTAATTGCAGTCAAATGCATTCAGCAGTGATTTGAGATATCACACAGCTAGTCATGAAAAAAAAAAAAGAAAAAAAAGAAAGACACAAACAGAGAGGAACAAGGGGAAATATAAGAGAGAAATCATGCTAAGCAAGTCTTCTACTTCAGAACAGTCATATTAAGCTCACATTGCATTGATCAAAGCCATAAGAAATTAAATTAAGTCTTGTAGATATCTACAGGAGTATCTTTCATTGTCTAACAAGAAGTACAACTTCTGCATGGGGAAATTCTTTGATAATAAGAACTTCCTAAATATGATTATCTAAAGCTCTATATATGTGCAGTACAGAAGGATACTTAATAAGTGGTTACATGGTTCTCACACAGGAAAATTTATTTAAATAAAAGATCAATTAAGAATTAAATCATAATAATTCCTAAACCTAATTTTCTGCCAGCATTGAGATACCATCAAGGTTATATTCCTTCAATCATCATTTCATCACGTTTCTCATTCCTTCACTCCAAGACTAACCCATCTCTCTTTCTCTGAGTGCGTGTGAGTAGTAGTGAGTCCATCATTGGCAAATTATATATTAATTTTTTGCAAGCATTATTCAACAAGAGATTCATGCACAAAAGATAATAGAGATTTAAAAAAAGAAAAAAGAAATTTGGCAGTCAGATATAAATTACTCCTTAGATGATAATCTGATTTTCAGCATTTCATTTTTCCTTAAATTGGTGGTAGCAGTAGAGGGATTTGACTTCATGGGGGAAAAAAATAACATTGTGCAAGGAAAGGCGTATAGAGGCCAGAAACAACTAGTCAAAGCTTACAACTTGAAGAATAGTTCACAAGGAACGAAGGGAAGTAAACTTGAATGAAGAGAAAAGCAATCACATGGCTTTGTCTAGTTTGGTATCTAATGGTTCATTTGCAAGCATCATGATGTCATTTATCACTACCATAACATGTACAAAACATTTATAGAAACCAAAAATGTAAGACCGATTTGTGGCAATACAAGTATGGGCACCAAAAGGAATGAATATATTGGTAGGAAGGTGGAAACTGCATTTATTTGAGCAAAAGCCGATGGGGAATATAGAGATGATTTAGACACTTGTATCATGGACCAGCAAATGGACCATTACTGAATGTTGAGCATTTCAAAAATTTTAAATAGAAAATAATCATGGACCAGCAAATGCACCATTACTGAATGTTGAGCATGTCAAAAATTTTAAATAGAAGATAGGGTAAGACTATGGTGGTGTAGGACAAAAGCAGTTAGACTAGATTCAGAACCCAATAGTTTCCTGAAATGTAATCCTAAATCAAATGGATGGAGGGAAAGGATCTGTGTAGCCAACCACAAGAAATTTCGCATTGGTACTTACACTGTGTTTGATATAAATGAATTCTATAACTTTTATAGAATTCATTTGTAAATCTACATTTTATCTGTTTGGTATAAACAGAAATTCATTTGGAGTTTTATTTTATTAAATCCTTGGAATTGGTTATAACTAAACTAAATTCCATAAAATTTGATAGAATTTGTAAATGAAATCTGAAGTTGTAAATTTTTTTTTCATTGTGACAAAAATACCTTTAATTAAAATATTTTTTTTCACTTTTCTTTCTTTTTTCTTCTCTCTCTCTCTTGTGTTTTTTATATTTTGCAAAAATTTTTAAAAAATAACACAAGGATATTTTTGTAAAATAAAATATTTTATTAAATTCTACACTTAAACCAAACATAAAATTCATTTCATTTGAAATGAATTCTATTTTCATTTTTTAGCATGCTAAATATAGAAATTCGTTTGCAAATGAATTCTATACGAAATTCGTTTGTAAATGAAATGAATTTTAAATTAGAATTGAACCAAACATAACATTAATTTAGTTGAGTTTTGGATCCACAATGGCATTAAGTTGCTTCTTCCATTAACATCTAAATCCAGGAATAGAAATTACAAAGTATAGAGTGATGGAAGGAAACTCACTGCTAGAAATAAATCAGAAAATTAAGAATGGGAAATGGAAAAATAAAATTGTGAAGAATGGAAACTAAATTCACGCCCCACTACAACAGATGTGTAGTTTAATTAGTGCAATATTTTTCATACATGGAAGCAACAATTTAGCTGTGACATGGCCAAATGTCGGTTAAACTGGACATTGTGACATGTACCCAGCATTTTCCACTATTGGAAAAAGCTCAAACAATTTTTGAAACCTAGATTTATATCTATCCTATAATATAAAAACAATAGAAAGAGCAAAAAAGAAAAAAAAGGATGAGCAATATACATACACTACACTGTTTCCCCTTCTTCTCCTCATCCAACAGGTCCCGTAAGGGAAAGTAAGCTGCTTTCTTGCAAAGTTCAAGAAGATCAGAACCTGTGTAACCCTCACACATGCTTGCTATGTAGTCATAGTCAATGCCATCTTCCACTCTCTCATCCTTCAGAATCACCCTCAATATATCAGCCCTCTCCTTGCAATCAGGCATCCCAATCTCAAAGGCCTGGGGAAGGCGCCGAAGTATCGCTTCATCAAGTTCTGATGGTCGATTTGTTGCAGCAAGAACCATCACCCGAGCATTCTCTAAAATACATCCAACATGAAATCACTAAAAAAGCTTAGGCCAAGCTTGTATAACTAAAACCTATATATATTCATTTTACAAATCCCACATGTGGAATATATTAGAAAGTAAATTTAATAACAGGAAGCAAAAAAATATCACAACTGTTTCAAGCAAACAGAAAACTCACGATCTGTTGTAAACCCATCCCACAAAGCCATGAACTCAGTCTTCATATTTGTTAATGCCTCATGATCTGTTGTGCGACGCTGCCCCAAGAAACTATCGACCTCATCAATAAATATAATAGCCGGTTGAAGTTTATAGGCCAAGCTAAAAACAGCAGCCACTGCAAGAGTATAACGGAAAACAAATGGTAAATCAGATTAGCACACTGTTCTGTACAAGAATTGGAAAAGAAACCTTCAACCATTTCCAGTCTACATAAAAAAATTAATTTTGTCCACCAAAAAGGATAAAGAACACTGATTTGCAGGAGTGAAAAGGATACCATAAAACAAAAGTTTAATAACCTCAATCCCAATTAAGAAAAATTAAGACGAAGAAAGACCCATGCTACCTGTTTTCTCATATGAGCTTTACAATAGAAGTGTGCTAACATCATTCAGACTTCCTTGATTTTTAAAACAATTAACCATACAGCATAAATAAATTCAATCTCAGACTCTGTTTGTTTTACAAAAAATATTTTCCTAGAAGACATCTTCCTCATTTTTTAATGTTTGACACGTTTAGAAAACTAATTAATGCAAAATATTTTCCATATCAAAGGAAAAAAACTAAGTCATTTTTAAGGAAAATAACTTCCTTTTTTCAAGATGAAAATATTTTCTGAATTTTGACAAACTTATTCAAATGAGAAATTAAATTTTGACAAACACATTCAAATGAGAAATTACACACATAAACAACTATTTATTACTGTACCTACCATCACCAATCATGCTTGACCACTGGCCTATCACCAGTCATCAGCAACTAGTAGTGGCCCACATAATTTTTATTTTTATGCATTTTCTCATATTAACAATAAATAGAATAAATATAAAACTTCGATGGTCTAAATGTAGTTAGAATCTCACAAATCATAAGAAAATTTATATATTCTAATGTTTCCCAAACATTGGAAAGAATTTATCATGGTTCACCAAAATCCCAACCAAAAAATGGAAAATAAATTATATTCTCAAAAATTTTCCTTACAAAACATTTGCTGCAAAACATAGTCTTAGATATAAATGTTGGCTTTAAAAGATTTTATCTCAGTGAGAGGAAGCCTAATTCCAGATTAAGGGACTCATGGCTGGAAATCAGATAAAACAGAATCAAGCAAATGAAAAGATACCTTAAATCTAAAGAAAATTGCATACATAGAATTACTAACCAAGCTTTTGTGCATCACCAAACCACTTGCTCATCAGATTGGAGATCCTAACATTGATGAAAACAGCACCAGACTCCTTTGCAATAGCTTTGGCAAGCATAGTTTTGCCAGTACCTGGTGGTCCATATAACAAGACCCCTTTTTGTGGGCCAAGAAGCTTCCCATGAGAAAAAAGGTCAGGTCTTCGTAATGGAAGAATCACAAGTTCATACAAAGCTTGTTTGATAGTTTCCAATCCTCCAATTGAATTAAATTCTACATCAATGCGATCGGGATTTATGACATCACAAGCTATCACATCCTGTAAAAAATGAAACAAGTAAAATACACTGGCAATTTAATTATTTTCAACTTTAACATTGATCATATATCTCGGAGAGCCTTCATCAGAATCAATTACATTGTCGAACACGGAACAATTATAGACCTTTAAACAATTAGCCAATTGCTGAAGTGTGATTGTATCTTCCATATACCAATCATAGAGGAAAGGCTTCTCTAGCACAAATTCCCTCTCTGATATTGACATTCAAAATTCATCATTCATAAATAAAGGTGGATTCAATAGTTACAGCCAGAACTGTGATTCAAAGACAAGTGTTAATTAAATCTCTTACCTAGGAACCTCTATAGCATCAATGAAGGCTGCATTCCTATAAGAATTCATCTCCTGTGTTTTACTTACATTTTCTCCAAACGAATGATCAACAGTTAAGGCTATTACCAATGATGTCAGACTGTTCAGATATTAGCATGTTGAAACGTTATGAAATCACAAAATCCTGGACTACTCCAGTGGCCTTAATTTCAATGGAGACAAAGACTCACATCCCATTCTGTAAATAACAAATATCAAGTGGAGTGCATTAAACACACTGCGGCCTTCCTACAACACTAAAAAAGATAATAGAAAACTGCAAATCCCTGCTCTACAGAATGAATTACTTTTTATCAGTCTAACAAAAAACTAGGTTCAGAAACATTTCATAACGTGCTTAGATTGTTTACATTACACAAGAAATATGTTAATATGTTAGTACTTATACTTTAAATTTGTCCTGTTTACCCTAGAAATTCCTTGATATACATTTTGGAGTTTAATTAAATGGTCCGCAGCAAATAATAAAGAAGGACATGCCAATCAGTTTATCATATAAGCCAAACTAAAACCCTGGATAATTTAGTTCAAATTTCATAAATCAAGACTTAGCATCAAATGTGGGAGAAAAAGAACCTTCTTAGAAGGTTTTTACCCTGAACAATTTTTTTTATTTTTTAAATATATGTCGAAGAATTCACCTGATCAAATGAAACTCAAATATTCCAAAACTCATCAAATAATTCACTAAAATTAAATTTGGACTTTGGCACTTACATTTCGTCCCAAAAAATAAGGAATTATATCGCAACTAACTCTCCACTAACAATTTAGTGAAGCAAAGATCGACGCTTAACTATTACGATGATAAACTCAATCTCAAAAAATTGCAGGACCCATACTCCAATTCAAAAAAAACAAAAAAACTTAACAAAATTAGGGTTCCAATAAAAACCAAAATGAGAACAGAACCCAATACGATACTTTAATTGCAAAAAGGAAAGGTGGGTACCTCATAGGGATTGGTCTGGATAAGAGGACGACCCAATCGCTTGGCAATTTCCTTCTTCTGTTCAAGGGCCTTCTTTGAGGCCTCCCGGTTCGGGTCAAGATGTCGGAGCCCCGCGAACAATACCAAACAACTTAGGGCTGCACTTGCCGCGTATAATATCAGTTCCTGCAAGAACTTCGTCTCCGCCATTTTTATTTATTTTAATCCCACAAAATACTAAATAAAAAAGAGCTTTCTTTTTCTCTTATCCCCTCCACTTAAATTCCATGCTACGTGGTTTCTGCTGCTGCTTATGGTTTTTTTAAAAAAAAAAAATTGGAGAAGAAAAGAGAGAGGCCTTGGGGGCTAAGGAAACGCAAGGAAGAAGAATTCTGCACTTACGTCCAAAGGCGCCCCGTCGTTATGGGACTTCCGATCCCTTGAGAATCACGGGGCAATGTGGTAAATTCATACGC
>CATIWR010068947.1:0-75393 GCA_949677035.1 Omphalea diandra
TTCACCTACTTTCAGAAGTCGCGGTCGCGATTTTTTCTTGCACAGGTCGCGATAGAGACCGCGAATCCAACTGCCAAATTGGTTAACTTTCTTCCACAAAGATCGCGGTCGCTACCAGCAAGATGTCTTCGCGATTTTTGACTTCCAACAGTCTTATGGGACACTTGTCAGGCTGTGGTTGTGGACTTGCTTCCCCCTTGAATTTCTTTGAATTTTGTGGTCGCGACTCAGCAGAGACTTCTACCGCGAATTCATCTATGTCAATCTGACCTTTCTCTTTTCAAGGGTCGCGGCCTAGAATGACACTGCGATTTCGCCTGCTTGATTTTCAGCATGTCTTAACATGAATCGCAGTCGCGAATATTAGGTTGTGGTTGCGATTTACATGTTACTTTGGAATTTATCAACTTCTTCATTTCTTCATGAGAGATTGATTCAATTTTGCAACAACAACACTTATTTGAAATATTAGTGATGATCAATTTACTTTGTCAAGATCAAAAGAGGTTCTAAACCTAGGATTGATTATCCTAGTTCAACATGAATTATTCATAAATGTTACAGTTATTAAGTACTTTTTTAAGATAAAAAATAATTATTTAGTACTTTGAATAATATTTATATTTCATATTAGATTAATAACCATGTAAATTTGTAATTATTTAATACTTTGAATAATATTTGTTAATTATATTATAATATGTTATTATATTATAATAATTTATAATATTATGTTATTATTATTTGATATTTTATATTAATTTTAATTATTAATTATATGAAATTATATTATTTATTGTTATGCATTATAATATTATATATTATATTATATTATCTTATAATTATATTTCACATTGAATTGATCATTATGATAAATTTTATTATATAAGACTTTTTTATATAGATTAATTAAATAATAATATGCAATTGTATTAAGGGCATGATAGAAATCTAAGTTAATTTCTCTTAACTATCCTATGTAAAAACCAAATATATTAATTTTAAATTTCTTAAAAAATTGTATATCCATTCAAATACAAGAATCTTACATTCCTAGAATTACTTAAACAAAAATTTAATTTCTTAGGAAAGTAATTCCGAAAAAAAATATTAAATTCCTACAATCAAACACCCTTTAGGATTAGTTTGATATTTAGCACAATGACAAGCACTAAATATAATATCAGGTCTAAAAACAATTATGTACAAATAGCTCCAAATCATACCTCTAAAGAGCTTTCAATCTATTGCCTTACATTTTTCATACAATTTAAGTTGAGTGTTTGCACTTATAGGAGTTTTGCAAGGCTTTCTTGTATCCATACCAAATCTTTTTAGGAGCTCTTTGGCGTATTTGGCTTGAACAATGAAGATTCCTTCCCTTCCTTTTCTAATTTAAAGCCTAAGGAAGAATTCGAATTCTCCTATCGTTATATCAAATTTACTTTTCATAACTTTAGAAAATCTTCACATAAGAAAACATTAGTACAACCAAATATATTATTATCAATATATATTTGGACAACGAAGATATTCTTATCATGCCTTTTGGTAAAAAGTGTGGTGTCGTTTAAACCTTTTGAAAAACCTTATCCGAAAGAAAATTGTTGAACCTTTCATACCAAGCTCTAGGAGCTTGCTTCAAGCCATATAGGGCTTTGCTTTGTTTGAAAACATGATTTGAAAATTGATAGCTTTCAAATTTAAAGGTTAGAGGAAGCTCTATAAAACCATTATTTACAGTCAAACCATTATTTACAGCATCAAAGCATGTAGCCAAATCATTTGGGCAAACCTTATATTTCTTTCCAAACAATCTAAATTTAAGGGTGTTAGGTTCAACATACACTTCACAGTCATTTCCTAAAACTTCTAGGGTTATGAGGAACTCCATAGTTAACTCCAAGTAGGACGATTCTCTGATATGGTATAACAATTCCCATCTGATGCCAATTATGAGCTCCTCTACTTGCTCTACTTGTTTCCTTAGTAATTTGTGAGTCATTTCCTTTTCTTTGTCATTTTTAAGTGCAATTGATGAACCATTGTAGCAACTGCTTCCTTTAAGAGAGATTTAGGTTATTGCTTTATTTCAAGTGCATTCCCTTTTCCTTTTGATTCACGGGTTGCTTTGGCTTTCTTTCTTTGTTATGAGTCATGTATGATGATTTGCAACTCTATTTTTCTATTGAGCCAACATAAAGGCAAGGTTTTCTAAGTGTCGAAGCTATATCTAAAAGAGGATGATTGGCGATTCTTTCTAGTAGTTTGTTTGAATCTCTTGGTGATTCTGATTTTAAGTGCCATGGTGAGTGTGATTAGCATAAATTATGTAGCACAAATTTATTAGAATGAGTGACAGATGAGGCAACCCAAGAGGGAAGGTGAATTGGGTTGTAAATAAAAACACAAACAAGTAATGCAAAAGCAACAAATAAACACAAATCAGCGTAACGATTTGTAATGATTTGACAACATGACTACTCTGCTCCCCAAGCATTCACTTAGGCCTTTCTATTCCTTTTATAGGCTCAAGAACAACATTTCCCTTTTATAGCCTCAAGTTTAATCTTCCTTTTTACAGGCTCAAAGGCAACCTTTCCCTTGGTATTTTTTTTAAGCACAATACCAAGCTTTACAACCACTAGCAAGGATAGATCCAAGTAGTGTTAATGCCTCTCAATTAGGCAGCAAATACACTTTTAGTGCTCAAGAAAACCTACTCTTTAAAGAGTAACAAAATTATCCTCACTCTACCTAAATACAAGTAACACCAAAAAATGTCTACACAAAGAGTTACAAAGATGTTCTATAGTTGTCTACAAATAATCTCCAAAGTTTCATCAATCTATTTAGTCTTCAAAAAAGCTTTTCATATACCCAAACTACAAAACTAACCATTGGGGTACTTAAAGTTAAATCTAACAGCTTTTCTTCAAAACTAGCTAGTATAGGAGACAACACTCATTGTTTCCTATCAACACCCATTAAACTTGTAATGTATGGCTCCAATGCCTGTTATCAATCTTTCACTCCCATTAATTTCAATTTCAATGCCTTTTGGCTCATGATCAATGCCTATTGTAGATTTTCCAGAAAGCATGAGCTTGATGCTCTATTTTAAAACTCTTGCATAGTTGCTTTCCACACTCATTGAGGAACCCGAACGCCTGATTAAAACTCCTTCAATGCCTGTTAAGAAGGGCCAACACCCATTTTGAGTTCCAAAACCTTTAGCTCAAGTTAGAGCACTTTTGAGTGCCTGTTGTGAAAATGCAACACCTGTTACTTAGCCAGATCAATGCCCATTGAGAATCCTCAATGTCCATGGCTAGGTCCTATACAGCTCAACATGGAGAATTTATTCAATGCCTATTACGAAAGGACAATGCCTATTGTAAGGTCAAGAATGCTTTGGGTACTACACATGTTTTCCAACATCTATTGCAAGTTTCCCAATGCTCGTTGGATGTTCACAATGCCCATTGGTTGTCCTAAACTATACCTCTTATAGAAAAACACTTGGGGTCACACATCCTCCAAGCATTATCAGAACATTCTCCCTTATAAGATATAAAAAAACACTAAAATATAAACATTAGAACTTCTCAATGTTTTTTCATTATTTTGTTATTATTGAAAACTCATCATTTAAAGCAGAGAAGTATTGTCAATGCCTTAGGGTCATATGTTCTTCAAACATTTTCCCTCTTGACACAGCATTCTCTCCCTTTTTGAATGATGACAAAATTAAGATACTTTGACATCAAAAATACAAATCTTAAAACATAGAGGATACCAAATGTTACAACACAAAAATACAAATGATGCTTACAAGGCTAGGTATCACATATACCACATAGGACACCAATTGTAGGATGTTAAACACATACTAAATGTTATCCTACCAAAGGAGTTCAAATAAATGTTTCCAATCAAATAAGTGATACCAAATAAATACCAATTTAAGTATTCAATCATTTAATTAAAGCATCCACAAAAATTTTTCCCTTTTTCGATGTCATCATGACAAAAAGATATACTAGGTTTTCCTTTCCTTTTTATCAAAAGCAAAAGAAAGATACTCTTCTAAAAGAATTTTGATCAACATTTTTAAGGCAAATGCCAAAAATACAAAACACTTAGTGAAAGAAAACTCCCCCTGTTTATATGTTTTCTTCTAACTGATCTCTTAAGATATTTAAACAATAATTTAGTTAACATACTTAATGACACATGTTCTATTCATGTGTTGAGAAAACCAAGAGAGAGAGGATAGTTACTAGATATCCATAATACAAACTCCTCCTTAACAAAAGCATGGTGAACAATAAGGAGGGATAAAGATACATTACAATTCATGATCCCAAAATACAATCTCCTCTTCAAATTCTATAGCTCCAATCACCATTTGATTCTTTATTTTAAGCAAATGGTGAGGAGCTTCAAAACCTGTAAAATTACACTTCCTTTGGAACCCATTTTATCTTGGGTCCTTGTGGGTTGGCAGTAAACATATGTTCATCTTTCAATCTAGCATAACAAAAGTATACTTTGTGGCCATATTTTTCACAATAAAAGCATTGCCAAACAAATGCTTTCTTAAGCTCTTGTGTAGAGCATGAGTGAAGTGGCATCCTAAAGGATTGATGCCTAACAAATGAAAGAACCTTTTCATTCTTGAAATGCCTAGTTGCATAAATAAAGGCATGATTTGCCTTTAGCCTATGAGGGTGTAAGCAAGAGTAATTATGATCATACACATGAGTCTTTTGTATTTGCACCCTAAAGTGAGTATGATCATATGTAATTTTTCTTCTAGGTGTAGAGTGTAGCATATTTTTCCTTCTTGGCTTATGGGATGCATATGTATAAGCATGATTAACCTTTTGCCTAGGCTTTTAATGTACGCATGTGCTACTATTGTGCACCTAGGCTTTGCATTGGCATTTACCTTTTGTTAAAAGCTATGTGATTCAACACTTTAAAGACTAGGTGTTCTAGAAAATGAAGCTCTAAGAAATACACTTTTACTAATGGAGGAAGAGGCATGATTATATCCAATGCCATGTTTCATACTATTATCTTTTTGAGAGCCTAAAAGTAAATCCAATTTTTCTTTTCCTTTAATAAAATTTGAAAAAGAGTTTTTCAAGTCGAAAACCTCCTTTTTAAAACTTTCAATATGTTTGGAAAGAGCTTTAAAAAAATGACTTTTTAGAATTTAACTCTTCATTTTCCCTTTCCAAAGCATCAATTTTCATTTTTAAAAATTGTCTTTCATTTGAACTAAGAAAAGCGAGTTTGAAAGCAATTCCTCTTATTCTTTTCTCAAACATTCAACTTCTTTAAGAAGCCCACCTTTAATTTTAGAAATGGAGGAAATTTCATTTTTCAAAGACCCATTTTCATTTCTCAATATCTTATTTCTATAAAAGGATTTTTCCAATTCATTATTTATTGATTTTAGGGCCTCAGTAAGATTTTCTACTATGACCATATCATTGATATCATCATCAAGTTCACATACCTCATGTGGAAAGCCCTTATTTGATTCACCCTCCATGGCCATTAGACATCCAGATTTTGCTTTCTTTTTTGCATTCCTCTTTATCTTTTTGCTGCAGGAGAATTCATCATCACTTATGGAAGTGCAATTCATTAAGCTCTTTATCCTTCTTTCCTCCTAATAGTGGTCTTCTTGCTCTATTGACATATTGCCTCCTCTAGCTTGAGTTTGTCCATTCTTGAGAAAGTTTCCATAATAGGAAAACTTTATGGTTTCCATGATCGTGTTCCTATTGCATTTAAGCTTCAAAAGATGTTAAGCTATGATACCAATTGTTAGAATGAGTGGCAAATGAGGCAACCAAAGAGGAGGGGTGAATTAGGTTGTAAATAAAAACACAAATAAGTAATGAGAAAGTAAGAAACAAACACAAATCAACTAAAGATTTTATAGTGATTCAGTAATATGCCTACTTTACCTCTCCCCTCAAGCATTCATTTAGGCCTTTCTATTCCTTTTGCAAGCTCAGGAACAACCTTTCCCTTTTACAGGCTCAAGGATAAACCTTTTCTTTGTATTTTTGTAAGCACAATACCAACCTTTATAACCACTATCAAGGATAGATCCAAGCAATGTCAATGCCCTTTAATTAGCAGCAAATACACTTTTAGTGCTCAAGAACACCTACTCTTAAAAGAGTAACAAAATTATCCTCACTCTACCCAAATACAAGCAACACCCAAAAAGGTTTGCACAGAGAGTTATAAAGATGTTCTCCAATTGTTTACAAATGATCTCCAAAATTTCATCAATCTATTTAGTATTCAGAAAAGCTCCTTATATACCAAACTACAAAATTAGCCATTGAAGTACTTGAAGTTAAGTCTGACAGCTTTGCTTCCAAACTAGTCGTTAAAGGAGACAACACCTGTTGTTGCCCATTAACACTTGTTGAACTTGTAATGGATAGCGCCAATGCCCATTATCAATCTTTCATGCCCATTAATCTCAAATTCAATGCTCACTGGCTTATGATCAATACCTACTATGGATTTCCCAGAAAGCATGAACTTGATGATCTGTTTTTCAAACTCTTGAACAGTTGCTTTCCACGCCTATTGAGGAACTAGCAATGCCCATTGAAAACTCCTTTAACACTTGTTGAGAAGGGCTAATACTCGTTTTGAGTTACAAAAGCTTTAGCTCTAGTTAAAGCACTTTTTAATGCCTATTGTGATAATGCAACACTTGTTGCTTAGTCAGATCAACGCTCGTTGTGAATCTTCCATGCCCATGATGGGGTCTAGCACAGCTCAACCTATAGCACTTATCTAATGCCCATTGCGAGGTCCATAATGCTTTGGGCACTACATATGTTTTCTGATGCTTGTTGCGAGTTGTCCAATACTCGTTAGATGTTCACAATGCCTATTTAGAATCTCACAATGCCCGTTAGTTATCCCAAACTACATCTCGTATACAAAAACACTTGGGGTCACATATCATCTAAATATTATCACAACTTTCTCCCTTATAGGATACAAAAACACTAAAATACAAACATTAGAATTGCTCAAGGCTTTGTCATTATTTTGTTATCATTCAAACACATCATTCAAAGTAGAGAAGTAATGCCAATGTCTTAGGGTCACATGTTCTTCAAATATTTTCCCCCTGAACATAACAAAATTAAGAGAGAAGTGGAGAATACAAAGCAAGAACAGATAAAAGAAAATAATTTAGGGTCAAAAAGGTTTAAATAGAAGTTTAACGGGTGACCTTCTCCCTTTACCTTTTTTTTTAAAAAAAAAATGACCATTGGAGATGTCCAACGGCTATGCCGAGTGTGAAAAGTATGACAATGACTGTTGGACATGACCGTTAGCTTGGTCTTGCAAGTTGTTCAACCAATGATAGTGGCAGGTTCACAGTGAGCATTGAAAAGATAACAATGGTCGTTGGTGATTCGCAATGATAATGAAGACCAACCAAACCAAAAGAAGGACGTTGCATGTAATTCAATAGTCATTATTTACAACGAAATGGTTATTAAACATGTTCCTCAGTCAAACACTCATTTAAAACCAATTTTTGAGAAACAAAGGAACACTAAAGCTTAGTTGATGAATACTTTCAATCAAATTCAACTAAATTTTGGACAAGTCAATCATACGCATTAACATTTAAAACTTTTAGCCTATCAAACTAACAACTTTAATAGTGATCAAATAGCAACAAATGCAACAAAGTTCAAAAGATAAATTAAGAAATAGATGAACCTAATTGAAGCTACAACAAGGTATTGTTATCTATCATACCAAGTTCCCTTTTAATGAATTGCATCCTTTCATCACAAAGAGGTTTAGCAAAAATATCTACCAAATGATGGTTATTATTAACAAATTCCAATACAATATTGCCATTGTTTACATGATCTCTTATGAAATAATGTCTTATGCATATATGTTTGCTTTTGGAATGTTGAATGGGATTTTTGGACAAGTTAATGGCACTAGTATTATCACACTTAATAGCAACTTAATTTACAATAAACTTGTAATCAATAAGTTGTTATTTCATCCATAAAATTTGGGCACTACATAGGTTAGTTGTTACATACTCAGCTTCTACAGTTGATAATGCAACTAAGTTTAGCTTTTTGCTACTTTAGGACACCAAGCATTGAAAAGTAATTGACAGGTGCCTAAAATGCTCTTTCTATCTAAGGTACACCCAAAAAAATCAACATTAGAAAATGTATTTAATTTAAATAAAGAACTCTTCGGATACCAAAGTCCTAAGTTACGAGCACCAATAAGATATTTTAGAATGTGTTTTACATGTAAATGAGATTCCTTAGGATTTGATTGATATCTACTACACAAGCAAATGCTGAACAAAATATCAAGTCTAGAGGCTATGAGATATAGTAGAGTACCAATCAGACCTCTATACAATTTTTTATCCATATTTTTACCATGTTCATTCATATCTAGCTTCATGTTCGTGCTCATAGGTGTTTTACAAGCTTTGTTGTTATCCATGCCAAATCTTTTGATTAGCTCCTTTGTATATTTGGCTTGGTTTATGAAGATTCCTTCTTTTCCTTGTTTGATTTGTAATCCAAGGAAAAATTTAAGTTCTCCTATCAAACTCATCTCAAACTCTCTCTTCATAACTTTAGAGAAATCTTTACACAAGTAAACATTAGTGGCACCAAATATGATATCATCTACATATATTTGTACTAACAACATGTCCCTATTCTTTTTCTTAGAAAAGAGAGTTGCATCCACCAATCCTTTGGTGAATCCTTTCTTTATAAGAAAGTTGCTCAATCTCTCATACCAAGCTCTTGGAGCTTGCTTTAAGCCATACAAGGCTTTGGTAAGCTTATATACATGATTAGGAAAGCATTGACTTTCGAATCTATGAGGTTATTCAATGAAGACTTCCTCTTGAATATAACCATTGAGAAAAGCACTTTTGATATCCATTTGGTACAACTTGAAATCCATGTGAGATGCAAATGCAAGGAGAATTCTAGTGGCTTCAAGTCTAACTATAGAAGCAAAGGTCTCATCAAAGTCAATCCCTTCTTCTTGGTTATAGCCTTTGGCTACTAACTGAGCTTTGTTCCTAACAATGACTCCATGTTCATCAATTTTGTTTTTATAGAGCCATTTAGTTCCAATAACATAATGTTTATGAGGTCTAAGAACTAAGGTCCACACTTTATTTCTTTCAAATTTATTGAGTTCTTCTTGCATAGCAAGAACCCAATGTACCTTTTTAATAGCCTCATTTATGGTTTTAGGCTTAATAAGAGATACAAAAGCATGATTAGTACATGCATTCTTAATAGATGATCTAATTATTACTTGACTTGATGGATCACCAATGATAAGATCTTTTAGGTGATCTTTCATGAAAATCCAATCCCTTTTCAATTAAGTTTGCTCTTCACTATCTTTCATTTCTCATTATTGTAACTTATCTATATTCTTTCCTTCTTCTATAATGTTTAGCACACTCAAGGGACTTACAAGATCATCAACATCTTCTTCGTTTCCTGAAGAAGTAGGGGTTAGATTCATCAAATATAACATGCATAGACTCCTCAACAACAAGAGTTATCTTGTTGAAGATTTTATACCCTTTGCAAGTGGTAGAGTATACAAGGAAACTTGCCAAGATTATCTTCAGTGTTTAGAATAAAACATTTAAGGATTTACCTATTTGTCACCGTCACTATCACCATCATTATCACTACTAGATGTATGTTAAGGATTCATTTAACTGCTCCTCAGTTGCCATAAGATAGAGGTTAGCTAGCTCATTTCTTGTTTCATCTTCATCAAGTTCAAAATCACTAATGCCAACCGAAGTGGCTTTGTACACTTCCTTTCCTTTCTTGGTAGTGTACTTTCTAGAAGGGAGCTTGCTTTTATTGATTATGTCCTTTTTCATTGCATCCATAACAAATGAGTTGACTCTTGGAGCCTTTCTTCTTATAGTTCCTTGCCTTTCTACCTTTTTGTTTCAAAGGAATTTCTTTACTTGATTGGTGATGAAGGCAAGCTGCTCATTTTCATTACTGTCTTCATCATTACTAAAAAGGGAAGAAGTTAGTAAATAAGAAGGAATATCAGAACATACCTCTTTGGCTTTTAATAACAAGTCTTTATTTTTCATTCGCATGTTTTTAGAAGTTTCTTAAGAATGATCTCATAAGCTAATAACTTTCCCATAAGCTCATTAACAGATAGGACTTCCAGTTTGTTTGCTTCCTCTATAGCTATCTTCTTAGCCTCCCACTTATTTGTAAAAAGTGTTCTCAGAATTTTTGCTACCATGTTTTCATTTGTATATGACTTTCTTAAGAGACTTGCTCTGATGTCAATTATTATCCCTTGATATCCAACTAAATGTTAGCACACAAGACGCACAGAGATTTTACACAACTCGCTTACGTTCTCTACTCTAACATTTCCATTAGAGTCTTCACTATTTTGATAGCTTAAGGTGACATCAACAACCTTTACACAAGTAAATTTTTGAGCACTTACCAAGCCTTCATGAGTGATAGATTCTTAGACACTATCAACCTCTTATAAATAGTTCACAAGTACTACTTAACCCAAAGTTTTAACTCAAATTAGCTAAGAGTAAATTTTTGTCAAATTATTTCAATTAAAGGAATTGATGTACTTAAAAATTTTAACACAAACAATTTTCAGCAAATGTTAGTCCCAAATCTCATTTGTAATCATCAAAACAATAACTAAGCTCTATACTACTCTTGTAATCTCTACTGTATTTTATATATCAATAAATAAATAAATAAAGAGATGGTGAGCTCAAATGTCAAATGCTATTTCTAAGCCAGATCGCTCTTCCAAGTTAGCAACTAGTTTGCTTGAAATTTGTTTCAATCAGTCTCTAAAAAAGAAACGACAAGCAAACTAGCGTTCACTTTGAAAGCATTTTAATCCAATAATTAATGGTAGACAAAAGAAAAACAAATGCAAGATGGATTTTTTTTTTTTTTATCAGAATGCAAGATGGATAGTGGAGGATGTCAAAATATGTAATCACATGCAGTAATATGAGCTTTTTATTAATATATATAATTTTTCATGATTGAAGAATCCAATTTTACATTTTCCACAAAAAATCACTATACACATTTTATAACATGGGTGAAACTGAATCCTTGTGGATCTGGATGCTAATACTCTACGTACTAGTAATCTTTGACGCCAGAGCATTCCGGATTCCCACTAATCACTAAAGCATTCCAATTTTAGAATCCCATCATCGTGAATTGGACCTGTACAGGTTGCAGTAGCAAATTCTAGGGGTTCACAACTGGCCATGGGGTCACCTTGAACTCTTATCCTATGCAGATTGCAACGTCACTTGATCAGCAACTGTTGCCTGATAGTCAGCACAAGCCTCCGGCGTGTCTTCTTCACTAGGTGGAACTAACTGCCAAAAAAGCGATAGAGATATGTCCCAATCCTTCAGAATAGAAGCACCTTTACTGCTCCCAGTTTTTTCCTTCACCAGAAAGGCATTAAAATTACTGCTTTGAGAATTCAAATAAATTGCATGTAGACTTATCATTTTGCAATTAGTTAGACATCATAAATAATTAAATGTACAAAGTTAGATGGACAGTATTGTTGGGAGTCAGCAAGTGCTTAGAAAATAATGGGGAATGATACTGACTTCGATAACCTTAACAATGAGGTTTAGTGGTAAATAGGGTGGGTTATGGTGAAAATGTGTAGAGTCAAAATAGGAAGGTGATAAATAACTCTTTTTACTCATTTAAAACCCATTTAATATTTAAATGGGTGTCCATACACACTTGACTTAACTCATACCCACCCATTTACCGAATTAAAATTGAATTACTTGAAACTAAATACTTTAATTGAATTAAAAAAGTGTCCATACCCACTTAACTTATTTAACTCATACTCACCCATTTACTAATTAAATTTGAATTACTTGAAATTAAGTATTTTAATTGAATTAAAATATTTATTTCAATTGACCTGCAATCAAATTAAACTTCTAGGATAAAAATAAAATAATTTCATTATCAAGTGGCAAAAATTATAAAAAGATAATTTTTAAAAAAAATGAAAAAAAAAGTCTTTTTCATTGTAAAAGGGAAGGATTTATTAGCAAAAAAATTAGCCCTTTTTATAACCTTTTTACAATTTTAAGGAAGATTCTCTTTTCATACCACGTTCACTCCTGAATTCATTAAATCATATAGGATTAGTTTAATTAATACTTGCATTTAACTAATATATATATATATATATATATATATATATATATATATATATAAAGCTAAAACAAAAACAAGCTAGCATGTTGATGTGACAAATTTCTATGAGTTAAGTTTTGTTTAAATCACATGGCAAAGAGTTGATTCAATTATTTATTAATTAATTCATTTATTGATTTGTCATATTGCGTTAATTAATCTTTGATTCATTCATTTATTGATTCATTAACATGTTTTTTATTTAACTTATTAGTACATTAATTCATATAAATGTAACTGCATTCTTAAAAATATATTACTATTTGGTTTGTATATTGATACTTGGATTTCATAGTAAACGTAATTTAATTATCTTTTAACGTGATACTCATTAGTTGCGAAATAATTTTTAACAATGTCAAATAATTTTATTTTATTCTAAATAGTCAAGTATAAATTAATTGATTTATTTATTTTCTTTGAATTTATAGGAAACAACTGATTTATTTAAATTTTAGCAATTATAATTATAAATAAATTATCTATGAATATAGTGTATAACATTTGAAATGACATATTATTAAATATATGTATTAATTAAACTACATATTTTCAGTGATTGATATAATGAGTGTTTATCATTTATCAAGTTCGTCATAAAATTTATTTATGACGAATGTTTATTATTTGTTAAATTGATATTAATAATTGACTAACAACTCTATACTATTATTATTATTATTATTATTATTATTATTATTATTATTATTATTATTATTATTATTATTAATTGAAAAACTATAAAATAACTAATTAAAAAGAAAATATATAAAAGAAATAAAATATATACAATGAAAGAAAAGTATTTTAAAAGAAAAAATATTATTTATCTAAATTAAATAACAAAATAAAAAAATAATTTAAATAATATTAATTTTAAAATTATTTATTTAGATATTTTTATATCTAAAATAAAAATAAGATAATTTTTTTTAATTATTTTTTAAAAAAAATTTATACTACAATTCGTGCCACGCCCAAATTTGCGACTAATTTATAATAAACCTAAGAGAAAAGACAGCTCCATTTCTTTGTAAAATTTTTTAAAAAAGGCCAAATTTTAGATATTAATAATTATTACAATTTATATATAACATATAGCAATGAATATAATTTATTGGACTTCTATTTATTTAGAAAATTATAACTATGTATTTTGTTAAAAATAAATAACTTATTTTTTTTAATTTAAATCATTTTACACAATTCATAACAAATAGTTTCACTAGTATACTTGTTTTCTTTACTATTAAAGAATAATATTTGTTAAATTAGTGAAAATATCGTATTATTATTGGATGTCTTTCCTTGAATAAATTATTTAGAATCAAATTTAAATTATATATAGAAATTTTAAAAATAAATATTTTTTTAGAAGACCATAGCCACCATGTCACCATGAAATTATGTCATTATTTTTATTAAATAATTTTATTATTAAAGTAAATAAATTCTATTAATAAAATTAATTTTTTCCATCATTTGTATAAATGATAATATAATATTTGTTTTTAGTAATGTATATATTTGTTTCCATTTTATAAGAGCTAGAGTGAAAAAAAAAAGTGCTAGATAAATCATTATCTTTATCCACCCATGTATTAATCAGGTTAAGTGGATAATAATCCATTTAATACTCATTAAAAAAAAAATGGCTCATTTCCTATCCATACCCATATTTTAAAAAGTGGGTATGGATGGATAAATGGGTATAAGTGAACTTTGCCACCTCTAGTGGCATAAGACTGTACATGTTAAAAATAGTCTTTTTCAATGGACTTACGACATGGGCTTCAATAAGGCTCTTTAGCTGCATCTGCCCAACAGGAGCAGTCACTCGTTGGACCTTCACTATTTCTTTATTCACCTATTCACAGCACACAATTTAAAATTTTGAAGAAAGGATCATTGGGAAGGATTGAAAGAAACAAAGTGCATATTAGGAGAAGCAATCTATCAACTGAGAGTTCTCCAATAGATAGATGGGTATTACAAACCTTAGGCATCAGAGTATCATCTTCGTCAAGAATGTAAGCCAATCCTCCAGTCATCCCAGCAGCTACATTTCTACCCACTCTGTAAAATATAAACTTAACCGAGGGTCAATATACTCAACGGTTCCAATCCTTTCGCACACATCACTAGGCAAGGCAAGGACATATTACTCACTTTCCAAGAACAACCACGCAACCACCAGTCATATACTCACAACAATGGTCTCCTGTGCCTTCAACTACAGCTTGAGCAAGTGAGTTTCTGACGGCAAACCGCTCCCCAGCTTTTCCCCGTACAAATACTTGGCCACCTGTTGCCCCGTACAAGCAAGTATTCCCAACGATAGTTGCATCCTCAGGGAAAAACCCAGTTTTCTCTACTGGAGTTACGATCACCTCTCCACCAGCCATGCCCTAATAGCAATAATATTTCTTGTTTCAGAAACCATCCTACAACACTAGGTTTGCAGTTGGCTGATAAGATTGCTATATCATATTAGCTAAACAATGAAAACTTGAATTAATGTCTGTTAATATCATATAATAAACAAAAAAATAAAATTAATGGTTCATAAAATGTCATGAGTTTGCCATGTTCAGTTTGAAAAAATCATAAGTTACTGATTCAATAAAATCACATTGCTGGGAAGCAGCAACTTGGGAATAACGCAATCAAGAAAATCAATAGCCTAAGGACTGAACTAGGTAATCAATTTGGATTCTGAACTCATCTTTCAACCTCTTAGACAATGCATAGAGACAAATTGAACTAACAAACCTTTCCCACATAATCATTAGCCTCTCCAATGAGCAGAATGTTCATTCCAGGTGTCAAAAAGCAAGCAAATGACTGCCCTGCACTCCCAGTAAAACTGTTGAAAAGCGGGGAATTCATTTAGCTTGCATTTAAATAAACAGAGATTGCATATTGTACATTCTCTTAATTATGCACCACTACTTACGTTATGTTTAGCTGGCCAGCAAAACCGGTGTCCCCATACTTTTTTGCAATCACACCTGCGACACGCCCGCAGGCAGCACGGTCCACATTGTATATCTTTATATTTTTATTGACAATTTTTTCATTATTGATAGCATCCAAGATCTGGAAAGATAAAAAGCATGTATCTGAAAAGTGCAGCTGCAGGTATCCAAAGCACTTCGAAAAGATGCTGGCATGTAAAGTCACAAGAAAAATTTCCTCGTTGAGAATTAACTGATTCAACAATTATTGACAGGCATGAAACCCACAAAATAGCAGTAATTGTTGACGAATTATTTATAAGTTCATTGATTCTCTTAATAATGGGTTACTTCATTTCCTATTTCTAGGAGCAGGTCTTCTTTATCACGATAAAGAAAAAGACTTTGAAGCTCATCACATTAAGATCTGTTCATTAACATACAAATCAAAATTTAAGACAAGAAATTTTCAGGAGCAGAGACAGAATTAGTGCAAGAAAGAAGTACATTAAAATGATATCTTTCTATTACTTTTGCTTCCATTTGACTACACAACAGTGGGAAAATTTTCCATGAAATTTGATGCTCATCTCAATTTGGTGCTGTCAGTTTTAGAAAATTTGTATTGATTTTAGCCGTCTCAGATGCCTAACAAAAGCTAAATTGACCAAATTTTTAACAAACATCATCAAACATAAAATATAAAAACATTACAACCTCAAATAGTTCAAGGGGTAAACTCAAGCAATTTTCAGAGCTGTGGTTAAATATATAGACAAGAAAATGTTATCCTTGCTTTCTGAACTGGATATTTATTACCTCTGGATCTGCAAGCAAAACATCATCCAGCACAGGTCCATTACCATGAACATATTGGTTCCTGATTTTAGTGCTGCTCCATTTTGGTAAACCCACACTCTGGATATAGTAGTAATATTTAAATATTTGCAGGACAAAAAAGGCAAGCCCACAAGAAACTCATCATGATAACATAATGTACCGCTTAAATACATACTGAAAGAATAAAACTGAGATCAAGATGCTGAGTTTTCACTAAGGAAATATCTCGTGGCCGTAATAAATCTGTTCGTCCAATAATATCATCCAACTTCTCATAACCCAATTGAGCTAGCATACCTCTTACCTACCCAATAAAAGGAGTACAGGTTAGCTTAACAGACAAGATTTAATGAAAATCAAGAGTAAATTCTGGAATTTGTTAAGACTGTCAACCTGCAGACCCAACAATAAATGCGAAAATTTCATCAAATATCAGAAACACAAGCGGACAGATTACCTCCTCAGCAACGTACAAAAAAAAATTAACAAGATCTCCAGGCACACCAGGAAAACGGGCACGTAGTTCTTCTCTCTGAGTGAATTCAATTCAAAGGAATTAATTGCAGAAGGTACATAGATATTAATTACGAAACTGAAAAGATTTCATTACTACCTGACTAGCAACACCAACAGGACAATTATTTGTATGACAAATGCGGGCCATAACACATCCAGTAGCAATCATTGCAACAGAACCAAATCCATATTCATCAGCACCCATTGCTGCAGCCATCATGACATCAACTCCGCTTTTGAAGCCACCATCAACTCTAAGAATTACCCTTTCTCTAAGTCCATTTTCAATGAGAGTCTGTAAAAGATTTCCATTAATCAAACAGCACATGAAATGTGTGTAAACATAATTCACAAGGATCAATATTTAATATACTTCGCATATATAATAACCTGATGAGTTTCTGTAAGTCCAAGTTCCCAAGGACCACCAGCATGCTTAATGGAGCTTATAGGGCTAGCTCCTGTTCCACCATCATGCCCTGATATCTGCAAAGCCAACAAGAGTTATCAGTACCTGCTGTCTGAATGCTGTTGCACATGCATAGAAAATACTTACTGATTTGTTTATTACAAAGTACTTCTCATACTTTTATTTGACAAAATTGAATTAGTCAAGACAGATATAGGTGGCATTCGTTACATATTCAAACTTCTTGATATTTAAAGGCATATCTTGCAATTAGCTATTTCAAGTGACATGCCTAGCAGAAAAATCAAGGTTTGGGGAAGTACCGAGGGAGGTATAGAGGTTCCAGCAAGTAATGCAACTAAATTATTAATTCAAATATAGAGAAGCATCGAAGAGAATCACCAGCGAAGGAACAAAAGAAAAACAAAAGGGATGATAGACAAAATTAAATGAAAACAAGATATCATCTACAATCTGGAATCCAAAAAATAAAATATGGCGCTTTTATATAACCATTTGCTAAATGTGCTTAACAGGTTCTCCGAATTTATGATATGGAATTATTCGATACGTGCTCTAAATCTCTAATAAACACTCAAAGAAAACCCTTTTTACCAACTTCTTGACAAATATTTCCATGAATCATGGACGAAAATTTGCTTCAAGAAAGAAACTTACAGGCTGGATGTTTAATATCTCATCTCCTCATTAGTTACCGAGTAATCTTACTCTTGCAATGATGGAAGATCTTGAAATGGGATGAAGAACAAAATCCCAGGATTGAGCTCAATGCAAATAGATAACATATCATGAGTTGATACCTGTATAATATCAGCATTGCCTTTTGCGACCCCAGAAGCAACTGTACCAATACCAGCTTCTGCCACAAGCTTTACAGACACCTTAGCCTTAGGGTTGACCTATTTGTTTAGGAGGAAGTGGAGTTATTATTAAATTCAGAGGATTATATTAATTACAAAAAGGCAGATTAAAGATAGAGCAAAAATCACCTGATGAAGGTCAAAGATTAATTGGGCAAGATCTTCAATGGAATAGATATCATGGTGTGGAGGTGGAGAAATGAGTGGAACCCCAGGTTTAGAATTTCTCAACCTTGCAATATACGCACTAACTTTCTTCCCAGGCAATTGGCCACCTTCACCAGGCTTGGCACCTTGTGCAATTTTAATTTCTAACTGATCTGCATTGACCAAGAATGTGGGAGTGACACCGAAACGTCCTGAAGCAACCTGAAGAAGATCAAACAATTTCATAAAGCAATTATCACAAAAGATCTCAAGTGAATGAACCAGTGTCCTATTTAACCAGGTCAAAAAGAAAGAGCAGACTTCTTTCTTATGAAAATGTTGATCAATTCTTTGTAACTATGCACTAGCTGTCAGGCTATCAATATCAACTTCTTACAACTTGCTTGTGGAGTTATCAAACCGATTCAGAAGCACAAGTTCATTGTCTACACCTGCTGATGTAAAACCACGAGCTAACACCCCAAAGCATATTTTATTAATTCCAAAACCAAATATAACTATAGAGGGCTACAAGCTTATATAGAGAAAATTAAAATAGGAAATTGTAAAATAGCCTAAAAATATAACAGTAACCTAAGAGACCCTAGAAGACATTAAATTAACTAAGTTTCCTACTACTAAAAGAAGAAAAACAATTATTAAGAGATCCATCTCTCCAAGATGAGCTTTGGTCATGCATAGGAACTGGGAAACATCTATTGGGAGGGATGTAAACTACACCTGCTTAATAGCACTGGTAGCAGTATCACCATTCTGAAGGCCTTTGAGATGTGGCAATGTAGGAGAATACCCATCAACAACATCTGTAAGTGGGCTCCAACGAATCGGATCCTAGATGACAATAATGCTTAAAACATCAAAATCTGTAAACAAATTCACAATCAAGGCAGTATAAAAAAAAGAAAAGATTTATATTTCAGTTAGGAGATGTTGGTAGCAATGACATGTAAAACCTGGGGGGATCCCTCTGCTGCCAACACCCCAACCCATCTCCTGGATTAATTTATGTTTGCCACTGAAATGTAGACGGATAGATAGAGAGACGGATAGAAAACTACCTCACCACCTTCTCCTGAATTAGATTTTCCGCCTAATCTGTTCATTGCTATGGCAATTGCTTCATGAGTTTCTCTTGAAATAGCTCCAAGCGACATTCCACCAGTGCAAAAACGCTGAACAATGGATAAAGCAGGTTCAACCTTTCCCACAGGAATTGGAGCCCGATCACTCTTGAACTCGAGAAGATCACGAAGAACCTGCAATCGGCATGCTTAAAGATGTCAACTAAATGAATATGAGTTGCAGGCATAAGGGAGAAAATAAATTATATATTATATAGGCCAAACATGAAAAATTATCTACTTCAGCGCTTACGTTCACAGGCCGGTTAGCTATATGCTGCTGATAAATAGAAAATGCACTTTCACTCTTTTGCCTAACAGCTTTGTGAAGCAGTTTTGACATTTCTGGGTTGTTTCCATGATATTCTCCTGTTGCGTATCAGAAGACAAGACAAGGGATGTAGTCTATAGAATACTTAGGTTCATACGAAGTAAACAGATGAAAAAAATGCTATCAACTTTTTAATTTAGGCCCTTTAGATTTTAGTACATAGCAATATCATAGTGACATTCCAGTGAAATTTGAAGCAATGCACATCAAACTCAACTTATGTAGCACGAAATACAAAATGCAGAAACGTTGAAATGGATATGGAAAAATGGCATTTCCTAAAAATATAGGAAAATGAAATGCAGGGAAAATGTGTAAATAGAAAAAAATATACATATAGAGGTATATTTATAAACACTAATTTTTTATACAAAAATTATAGAAGTTATAATAAATATTAAAATGGCAGGACTAAAATAGAAAGATTACATTAAATAGGATTTTAGAAAGTTGTATCTCAAATTATGATTGTAGGTAAACTTTAGGGGTCTATCATATAATTGTACAAAACAAAGATAAACCTAATCTAACCTCAGTTTCTTTTTCCTTTAAGAAGCCACCACCCCACACTACTGTTTCATTGTCATCTTATTTCCTCTAAAACTGCCACGTTATTTTAGAAAGTTAAGAGATTGGAAGAGCTTTAACTAAGAAATCAACCCTGCATGAAGTGAATATTTATACCTGATTTGAGATCACATGAAAGCTAGCAAAACCAACTGTTAATGGGAGAAATCGGATCTAGTGAATTTTTTTAACCAGAGAAACCCATTTGCAGACAGACGTTGCCATTTTCACAAAATTGCAGAAATAGGGCTGAGCCATTTTCTTGAGTTTTCAAAAGCATTTTTGAAACATGGAAACACTTCTCTGCTCACATTTATGCGCATTGTAGAAGAGCAAAGCCCATTCTGGACCTGCAGCAACTTCATGGATCCAACCAACTCAAGTTACAAAATTCTTCACCCTTCCTCCAATAATAATTCTGATTTTGATGACCTTAGTTTACCCATTGCTTTGAGAAAAGGGACCAGAAAATGTACCCAACACCCCATATCTCAGTTGGTATCATCTCATGGATTATCTTTGCAACACAAAAATTTCCTTGCTTCCTTAGATTCAATCCATATTTCAAAGACTGTATGTACATGATGCGTTAAAGGACAGAAATTCGGTGCAAGCCATGAAGGAAGAAATGAGTGCAGTAAAAAAGAATGAGACATGGCAAATGGTTGCTAGGCCTAAAGAACCAAAAACAGTGGAATGTAGATGCATTTATACAGTATAAAGTTGATGAACATTGAAGAGGTATAAGGCAAGGTTAATGGCAAACTTATGGAGTGGATTATCAAGAGACCTTTGCTCATATGGTGAAGATGAATACAGTAAGGATTTTGTTGTCACTAGCAGCTCACTTCAATTGGGATTTACAACAATTTGACGTCAATAGTGCATTTCTCCATGAAGATTTGAAAGAGGAAGTATTTATGGAACCTCCACCTGGATTTGACAAGCAATTTGGCCCGAATATGATCTGCCACCTAAAAAGGGCCCTTTATGGCTTGAAGCGAGCTGGGTCTGGGAAGTTTATAAAGGCAATGTTAAGAATGAGATATAGGCAAGGTCAAGGAGATCAAATTTGATTCACTAAGCATTTGAAAGAAGCTAAGCTCACTACTCTCTTAGTCTATGTAGATGATATTATTGTGACTGGATATAATGTGGTTGAAAGGGAATATTTAAAAAGGCAGTTGGCTCAAGAATTTGAGATAAAAGATCTCAGGAAGCTTATGTACTTTCTTGGAGTCGAGGTTGCCTACTCCAAAAAAAGGATCTTTGTATCCCAAAGAAAATATGTGCTAGATTTGCTTAAGGAAGGAGGGAAGCGTGGGAGTAAAGCATCAAGCATCCCATTTGACCCAAATCATAAGCTATTTGGAAAGGAAGGAAGGGCAGTTGACAAAGAAAGGTACCAAGGAATTGTGGGAAGGCTGATTAATGTATCCCATACAAGACCAGATGTCACTTATGCAGTTGGAATAGTTAGTCAATTTATGCATGACCCAAAGGAAGAGCATCTGAATGTAGTCTATAAGTATTAACTTATTGTGAAATTCTAGATGTTCTTATTCATATAAACAATAACATATATATACAAAATACTGAGATACTAATTAGGAATTCTCTAATTAAGCTCTAATTAAGTATCCACAAAATCTACAGCTGTAACAATTAGATTTTTCAATCTTAAAGACACACCTGGAAGGGGCATTCTGTTTAAGAAGGGGGGGTAAGTTGACAATGGAAACCTATACAGATGCAGACTATGCAGGGTCATGGTTGATGAAGATCTACCCAGACTATTGTACGATTCTAGGAGGCAACTTGGTGACATGGAGGAGTTTCCTAAATCCAGTGCAGAAGCAGAACTTAAGGCAATGGCACATGGAATCTGTGAATTGTTATGGGTAAAAATAATTTTGAATGAGCTCAAAATTAAATGGAAGAGAGTATGAAACTATATTATGACAATAAGTCAGCCATTAACATCACTCATAATCCAGTTCAACATGATCGGACCAAACATATAGAAATCAATAGACACTTCATCAAGGAAAAGTTGGAAAGTGGTCTAGTTACAACTCCCCATGTGTCCTCAAGCAATCAGTTAGTGGATGTAATAACTAAAGGCTTGCCTACAGCACGGTTCAAAAAATTACTTGCAAGCTAGGATATCTTGCCAATACTCTCATAGAATATTTTTGTAATTTGTAGTTATCTCTAATATATGTCTTTGAATTATTCCTTAATTATAGGGTTTTGAACCATTAAGGTGGTAAATCCCTTCCCTATAAATTGTATATTATGTAATTATTCAAGATATTGAAGTATACATGTTCACCATGAAGTAACCTGTAAAACATAGAACACATTCATCAACTAGCATACCTCCAGGTCTAAATTGTATAAACCCAAAGTTTTCCAGCCTTTTTGCAGTATCCTCAGAGAAAGCCTTCACCCAGAAAGACAAAGACTCCCTTGCCAACTATAAAAAAGTACCAATCCAAAAAATCAAACAATAGAAAGAAAAAATAACCGACTGAAAGGTATGGAAATAGAACCTTGATACCTACAAATTGATTAAGAAATTTGGTAATTATAAAAAAAAATCCAATAATCTGTCTTTGTTCATCTGCAGCTGCTTATTTTAAATTGTAAACAGTACTCTAGTCCACATGTTATTGATAACTCGAGTGCTCATATTGATTATTTGAACAAGTTTAAAGCTGATTAGGACAAAATCAATTTCACTCAAAATTTATTAAAAAAGATTTCCTCTAGATTTTAATGAATTTGATATTCATTTCCTTCCCTTGTTTTTCCTTATTTAACATGGATTTCCTTTTCTTTTTATCCTTATTCTTACAATTTTAATTTAATTATTTTTTCATATCCCAGTATAAGAAAATATTAGACTTCATCAAAAAATCTAAAAGTATCACTTTCCAGTTGATTACCTCATCATCAGCATATATCTTAAGAGAGAAAAGCCGACGTGGATTGCATTTGTTACTAATAGTTAAGCCAACTTATGCCACTATTGACAATTAGACGGGACCCCAATTCAAAAAGAAAATGCATATAGTTTTGGAATTTTTTAGTCATTAAACATTAAAAATTTTAGAATAGTATATAGCATGTTGTCAACAAAATTGAATGGAACTTTCAGGACCAACCCCAAGGTCCTGAAATCAAATTAAGAGATTATGATTTGCTGGCTTAATGATATGGCCAAGGCAAAGCAAAGGGCATTCTCTCTCGTTTTAATTATAGGAAACAGACGTGTTATTATCTCTGAAATCTGGGGAGAGTAAGCAAAAGCATTGGCCATGACCAAAAGGAGATATCAAATATACATCAGCTATAAGTTCTGATGAAAAGCTGATGCCGTAGCATTGGAGTCCACCTATCTACCTTAGTTTTTTGAAGTTAAAAAGAAAAAAAAAATGAGGCATTTTTATAACCCACACTCAACTCAGCTGCGTACAGCAACTGAATATAGTATCTTCCCTTTTTTTTTTTTTTTTCCCTAATCATAGAAGATTCTCAACTGCAAGAAATTGATACACACAAATGGTGTAAATATTTCATAACCATAAATATAAATACTGCACAGTTTATGACTCTTCAAAGCATAAGTTCACAACAGTTTCTAAATTAGAAAACAGGTAACAAGGATTCAAAATAAAAAGCAGCAATCTGGTAAATCGATTACTCAAGACTTGATTGTATGCACAAAATTTGGCAAATCATGCAAATGAGAATATGTAAGTAGTGGTAATATTGTTAGACATGACTCACGAACAAAGTCCTTGTTCTACCAACCTCATCAAAAGTTGCTCCACCAATACTTGACTTGCTCCCACAGAATGCTAGATCCACAACCTCCTTGCCTAATCCGTAAATCTCAAATATCTGGGCACCACAATAACTAAATAAAGGAAACAAACAAGTCAATCTTTGGAAAATGAGCATATATCTATAAATTAGGTGCCCAAGAAAAAGAAAAAGAAATTTAAATGGCAATTTCAAATTTTACCTTGAAAGCAATGAGATGCCCATCTTGGAAAGAATTTTCAGAAGACCAGATTTAACTGCCTGGAAAGGTAAAGAATAGTCAACACATTTCGTGTTAAATTCAGAATGAATGACATTTTGGAAGCTAAAATAATATTCCTTCAGTCAAGGTTGTCAAACAGAAAAAGTTGAGGGCTCAAGCATGTTTCAACTCCTAATAGGCTTTCTACCTGCTTATCAAGCCAGTGCACATATCATCTGAATAAATCTCAGCTATAATTACATCGCTAACCATAGGCACAAAAAGAAGTTTACGATAGAAGAACATAGAATCTCTCTAAACATAATCAAACTACAAGAAGAACTAACATTAGGCATAGAAGCATACTTTCAAATAATGTTCGTAATATCATTAATTGGATTTGAATGCTCCATTATTGCTACTTTTGTACATAATGGGCAGAACAAAAAATTGCATGAGTACCGGCTGTAATCATGCCATTACCAATACAATAATGGACAAGGAAGCCATTACCTGTGTAAAAGGAGATCTCTTTTTCTTATACCATTTCCACCTTTAACTCCCCAGAATTCCCACCTCTCCATCCACAATTTCTCATGCCTGCCTTCAAACTAAATCCTCAAAACTATTGCCGGATGGAATTTGAGCTTGATATCACCTTGTAACAAAGCAAAAATCAAGCCAAGGGACTAATGTTCCTCCTAGATACTCTTCTGGATGGTAATGAAGATGGGTCGTCAGAATCCATTTTGCATTTTGATAATTAGTGAAGTCAATCGATAATAATGGATATAGATGTGTATTTTAATGCCTTTATCCGAAATACATAGTCATTAGTTGCTTTTCTTTTTCTTTTTTTTTTCAATTTTTCTCAAATCCTTGAATATTTACTTAGTTAATACAATTTGCATTTTGTACCCCCAAAAAAAATCGCATAGCAATTGGGTTAATGTTAATTCCTTTTTAGTCTCTTTGGGAAGTCCAATGGTTGATGGTTTGAGATTAGTTTACAGCTTATAAATACCTATGATTGTAATGGTTCTAATTAATTTTCAGTCATAATAACATTCAGTTTATCTTTTCATTTGAGTTGTGATGCAATTCAACCATTGATACGATGCCTTTAGGACCTTGGATGTGATGCCCAGGTCTAGGTGTAAAGCCAAAACAAAACCGTTGCTTTACTGCTCACAGGTATTGTTCGCTGTGCCAAAAAACCCCGTAGACAGTCTCATACACCTCTTCCTTGATTAATTTCAGTTCTTAAATCAAGTCCCTTTAAAACCTTATTTTACTCCCTAATTCCTACCCAATTCAGCTTTCAAATAAGCCCTAAATCCAACCTAAATAACTAGCCTGTGAAGCTTTCCTGTGCTACCTAATTATTATAGAAGCATCAATTCAACCTCCTAAGTACATCATTTAGCAAATTTAGTGAAGACCTTACTAGATAGGTAGCTAATTCTTAGTATTTAATTATTTAATCAAAGAGAAATTTAATTGTCAAAAAGCATCCTTATGCTCCTGCATCATGAATGCTTATAGAGGAGAAAAAGTATTCAGTACCTATAGAGCATACTACCGAAATAAAGAGTAGATATATACATTTCACCGAAAAATTCTTGTCTCAACAGTGTACTAACCTTGCAGAAGTTCTTTTGAGCCTGTTCAATGGTTACAGTAGGCATCTTGCCATTCCGCATCAGGTTCACAGTTTTATTACTCAGACGCCACTGCCGGCATGTTTCCAATGCCAAGTATGGACATACAGCACTGAGATTATTTTAAAAATCAGATTGATGTTCAATGTGCATGAAAAAATTAAGTTACTAATCTCACTATGCATTACTGTCAAAGCAAGAACTGGAAAGTGCAGTAATAACACAAGCAACACTAAATTTTAAGAAGATGGATATTAGAGTCCTTACTGTATCTTACAGTAGAAATAGAATAGACAAGGCAAAGCTTATATTAAATGCAATAAAAGAACTGATACACATTATTGCATGCCATTTAGGGATACAAGAACTCCTAACAAAGCATGACAAACATGCAGCAAAAAGACCAAATATTTTTATTTTAATCCTAAGAGAGAAAAATATAGCTAATAATTGACATCAGGTCATAAAACAGATCCTCTTGATAACTATGATCAAAGATATTTCCATCATCTTTTAACGCAACCAAATTCAAGACAGTATCGCAAATCTATCATTATAAAATGTTAACAACAATAAGGAAATCTAACCTTGCACCGTATCCGATTAAACAGGCAAACTGATGAGTGCTGAAGCACTGAGCAGTGTCTGCTATGATCGAAGCTGACATCCGCAAGCCATTCTGAATAAGATGTTGATGAACAGCACCAACAGCAAGAAGAATCGGAATTGCAGGCCGAATGGGCTCCTGAGAGAGGCAAAAAAGGGTACCATTCAGTATCAAAAGTACCAATCTCGAAACAAACTTGTTTGAAGGATCAAATCAACTCAATAGAAAAATTCTCATAGAAGACAAGACAACAATAGTAACAATAGTAACCACAAGCTACAATTCAAAGCATGACATTGTCCTCATAAACTACATAGAGCAGCACATACTCCTTTTGTGTGCATGCACATACAAAAACATAAGGCGGCAAGATACATAAAGAAGAAACATTTGGCCATTCATAGTAATTCAAATCAATTGAAGGCCATAAAAATTCACACCAGTAAAGCAGAGATGAGATAGCATAGAAGTCAATGGTTATAGTTAGGTAAACTCGCATTCAACCTTCTCAAGTTCCTATGCTTCGGATAGCTGATCAATTAACCAAAACATGCACCGGCATCCATGTGATCTGCTAAGAATTTAAACCATGGTCACAGCTACTGTGATGGTCAAACTCTAGACATGCCGGTATGTTGCACTCAAAGTTTAAGGATCATGGCAGCCGCTATGGTGATTTTGTTTACACTCAAATTCATTAACATAACTAATTACTCATCTCTATATGACATTTTTCAAGCCATATCATTTGAACATATCCATTATCATTAATTAAAAAAAAAAAAAAACTAATTATGTATGTAAATCAACTCAAAAGTATGAAAGTAATAGATTTGTAACAAAAATTAAATCATTCATGTTGAAATTTGTGGTTCTAATTCTTGTTTTGATGATAACCAGCAATTGTTCATCACTAATGTGTAAGTGCTTCAATATGTGGATGCAAGTCCGTAAATCTAAGTCCCTTAAGTTCAAAACTTTTAAGAACTTTAGAAGACATCGAAGCTTCTCAAGCAGCTCAATGGACCTCCACACTTAACCCCTCCAATCAAAAATGAAACTGTCAATGATTAGAAGCCTTGGATTAGGTTTTGGAAGGCACAAGTTTGAAGCCAATAAGATTCAGGCTATGATACGACCATGTGGAATGACATGACAAAGACTGAAAGGAAGTTTGGTAGTCAAAGCCAGACATGCCAGTGTTGAAGAAGTCTGACCATGTCAAGAGTGGACACAACCATGTTGGATGAAGCCAAGCACTGGCAAAAGCCTCTAGATGTGGGCATGCCATAGTAGACTGTTGGTGACCTTGTGGACTGAGTACACCACAGTGCAACTTGAGACAATTTTGTTGAATGACTTTTGCTGAAGTGTGTCAAGCTTGGTCATAGGAGTGCAAAGTGCCGTTTTCGATCTTCAAGCGACTGACCTTGTGAGAAGGAAGCACAACTGTGCAGCCCTCCAAAGGCTAGTTTTCCTGCACTTTTCAAAAAGTGATCCTTCTGTCTACTGGCTAATTTTTAGGGCTTCTGTCTATATAAGGGGATGTCATATGACCTTGAAAGGTTACCAAGTGCTAAGAAAGTATTCTATAAGCTCTCAAGTGCTCTCAAAGTGTATTGAAGCTACATAATTCTCCTTATGCACTATTTTATATATTTTGTATGAGGATCACTTATTAGGTTGGATTTCAATCTTTGTACAGGAAAGGCTTAAGTCAGTTCCTTTGACCTAATTTGTGAACGGTTTGAGTTGCACTTGAAAGCAACTTGGGATCTTACATAGTAGTATTGAGATTGTAACGATTTGACCACAAGCAAATTGTATAATAGAACTCCCAAGTGGATTATACTTTAGAAGAGGACGTAGGTGGCTAGCATTGAACCTCTATAAATTCCTTGTGTTCTTACCAACTTCTCCCTCCTTTTATTTGTTTGAGCTTATTTTAAATTCCACAAAATTTACCAATGTTCAATTCACCCTCCATCTTGAGCCCTTCAGGTTCAAATTATACATGAGTCATTATTAAGGCAAAAATTTCAAGCATCTAGTATTCAAGAAGTTTGTATCTTTCCTTTTAATCAATCATGTAACTAATTTAACAAAAAACCAAGGAACTAAAAAGTATTTTAAGTAGGGTAATAAATTAATAACTATTGCAGTACCCATTGTACATAACTCAACATAGAAAAAAAACTTAAAGGAGAACATAAAACCTAAATAAAGACAGCACTATCCCCTAAAACACCTGTCACGAGTAGAATAGGAAGCAAGGAAGTCAAATTGACACATACAAAGCAACAAGGAAAGAATCGATATACACATCAGAGGAGCTGCACCAAACTCAAAACAGCACCATGCAAGCCATGAGATCTTAAAGATCATGGGAAACAAAGAAAGACCAAATATAATCCTTCAAATCTTAAGCTTCCCAGGAGAACCTAGAAGAAATTTCAAGAATTTAAGGAGGAAGGTGATTAAAGTGTCAAAGCCAAATCACCTAAAATTTTTAGAAACAACTTCCTTATTCTATCTGCACTTTTTCTTCATCTCCGTCTATTTCATATGGTTTTTATCTTCAATTTTGGTCATCATCCATTGTGAGAAACGGATGGAATCATCCCTATCAGACATTACATAATGGTATTAAATGTTTCAACAAGGTCCGAAAATAGTGCATCAAAATTGGAGTATTGAATCAAGACCCCTAAATTCCATCATGTATCAACCCATTCGATAATAACATTCGATTTTAAAACCCTATTACCAAACATAAGAATTCAGCAAAAAGCAGATGAAGAAATCAAGCATAAGTGCAAAGAAGGAAGAATGGCAACCTAGAAAATGATGGTCATTTAAAGTATAACTTTATTGTCATGGAAATGTTGTCAATGTTAACTTAAACATAGGTTTGAATATCCAAAAGTACTAACTACCAGAAAATTCGTGCAATCATAAATAAAAGGAGAAAAAAATTAAATGGAATTTACTAGCTCATCAAATCGATCAGAGAGAACAAGCAGCTGGGAGCCATTTCGAACAGCTTCATCAGCAGCTTCACAAAGCCTTACTAGTGATTTTTCTAGAGTACCCTCAACCCCCTTATGAATATCAAAAACGG
This sequence comes from Omphalea diandra, assembly GCA_949677035.1. Classification (NCBI taxonomy): domain Eukaryota; kingdom Viridiplantae; phylum Streptophyta; class Magnoliopsida; order Malpighiales; family Euphorbiaceae; genus Omphalea; species Omphalea diandra. Next base: position 29,569 of record CATIWR010068947.1, read on the forward strand.
TTGGTAAGACTTGAGGTTTTAAGTAGGGATCCTTAAGCAATGACTCGAGCTCCCCTTCATTCAAAACAGGACTAGATAAGATAACCTGATCCAAAATAATAAATTATTAATAACATTGCCAATTGAAGAACTAGAGAAGCATTGTAATTTTGACCAGCATATCAGGGCAAAAAGGACAATACAAGCACACCTGCATAGCATTTTCAGGTCCAACTTCCAATATATTGCCTCGCTTCCCAATATTGACTTCAAGAGACATGACCAATCCTTCCCTAAGGGGGTCTATAGCAGGATTTGTAACCTGCGAATATCCGGTAAAACTTTAAAACAAGAAGCTGATTTGAAGTTAGCTTGGACTTTTGGGCTTGTAAATTCAAAACTGAGAAATAGAAGTTACATATTCCTCAAGAAAAAAATCTATGCAACTCCTATAAAAAGTAGAAAAAAGAAGTGCAATCCTAAATAGACATCTCTACTGAATTTGAATGAACGAGTACAGTACATATCAGTAGCTTTCAGAGACCCTTCTACATCCACAATTTGTTTGTGCCATTGTCCAGTTGTCAAGAAACTCCAAAAGTTAGAATGTTAAAGATAAAAAAAAATTATGTACATGTACTCAAATACCCACGTACTCATTGAAAAAGATATTTAAGGAATTGATGTGGCAAGCTCGTGCACGAGAGAGACAGAATCTTAGAAATGTTTTAAGCAAAAAATCCAGACACATTAAGTTATGCGATTAAAAATTTACACCAAAACTAATCCAAGCAATAAAACAACTTCATACTTGAATAAAGTGAAACACTGTTACTAGCATATTTAAAAATTCATTGAGGAAGGGAGAAAAAGAAAAGAAGAAAAACAGAAATTTCTAAGAAACCTGCGCAAATCGTTGTTTAAAATAATCATAAAGCATATGCGGCTTTTGAGACAATATTGCCAATGGAATATCATCTCCCATGCAAAATGTAGGCTCCTTCCCTTGTGCAGCCATAGTTTCAATAACCATTTGGACATCCTCACTAGAATAGCCAAAAGCCCTGTCCAATGAGAATATAAATTAGTGAACAGTAACCAGGATGATAAATATTACAATAAACATACACACTATTAATATACGATACATGCTTAGAGAATAAAGAATCGAATAAACATGTTAACTCTGGTGTTGAAAACTTGCAAATAAAACCCTTCTCTTTTCGTAAAATGTATGTTTGTGTAGTAGGAATGTAACTGAGCCACTTTATATTATGTATATGTACTCAATTTGATTAGAGAACACGACTGTGATTGAGTCAACATGAGTTCAGTACTGAATTTGATTAGAACACTTGAGGTTCAAAAACTCAACTCAAGAACGACTGAGTTCTATTTTTCAGGCTTGACATTGATTTGAAAGGTACCAAATACACTCAAGTTGAGCACAGCTTATCTACTGCCAAAAAAAAAAAAAAAAAAGAATTTAAATAAACTTATTTATTAATTAAAGCTTGAATCCATACAAGAGTACTTAAATATATAAAATATAAATATACAATACCATATAAAAATTAAAAATATTCGACTAGGCCCATGACTTGATCAAGTATTGTAATACTCAAATTTTTGCTTGACTTGCTACTCAAGCCACTCAAATTCAAGCTCAGTTGTGCTAGAACATAGTTGAATTTGATTAATTTCCAAGCTTAGTCCTAGCAACTTATCTCATCAACACACACTCCTTATTAGGCAGCATTTGGCTTACAAGCAGCAAGGGGGTATAAGAGTATAAATGAGAAATTCCTACATTCTATTTGTATAGGAATCTTAGATCTTGGGGATCCACAAATTGCTCCATCTAAAGACAATGTGATTCTTAATAATAAGAGGTGAATCTCCCATCTCCAACTAATTCGGATGTCAAATAAATTATAATAAAATTTATATCATTTGTATAATGGGATGAAAATGCCCTTAAATAAAATTGTTGAGTATCTGTTAGATGATTCCATAACTGTCATAAAAACATTTTTATGTTGAACTTAGGATATGCTATGTAAGGAGAAGTCAATATTTTATCACCCTTTGTAGATGGTATGGTCTTTGTTTAGCATAAAACTTAAAATAAGCCAACTAGTTTTATACCATCAATAAAAAAGTGTCTTGAACTCGAATGATCAAATTGAGCCCAAGCATGTTGAACCATTTTTCTTAGGTTTTGATTAAGAAACAAGGGAAAAAGAAAATTTTGAATGCTGGGTAATCATGCGGCTGCAAAAATATATTAGGAGAATACACCTTGAAGGACATCCTTTTAAACTAAACAACACTTAGAAACAAGTATCAGAAACAAAACCATTGAATAACTAGCCCTGCAAACATGCTACAAAATAACATTTAGAGATATTCCAACAAAAACCCCTAAAGTCAAACCCACAAAGATACCATTAGAAAACAGTTTGTTCAAAACAATTTACGAGACATAAACCTGGTCCGTACTCCTTAAAAACGGAAACATTTTCCTCCATCCAAATACTCCATGGCATCAGAAAGAGAACACAATCTTAAAGGATTTCAGCATTTCTAGCAACAAATACTTTCCATTTCAACATGACAAAAGCTACCAAAGTGTTGTTATCTGAACAAACTTAATTCTCTTCAAAAAGACAAAAAGCATAAATCCAAATAGCTTAAGCCATCACTGTAAAACAATGAAAATAAGACTTACTGTACTTGCAACAAATTACAAAGCAATCGAAAAATTAAGCCTTAATAAATCTGATTTTCTGCAACAAACCATTAGCGTTCACCTTTTGAGGAACAGTATACCAAATTTCTCCAAACTTATTCATTGAGAACAAATATTGAACGGGCAAATCAAGAAAACACAAAACAATGTAAAGAAAATTTATTAGGGGAAATCTAAACCCGACCCACCCTAAACAACAGATGAAAACAATCCAAAACAGCAATCAAGAGAATTCCATCACATCTGCGACATTGAGATTTTCTACTTAATGGAAGTCCAGAGAGAAAATATAATTTTGTTGGAAAAAAAAAAAAAGGCAAATAGAAGCATTATGCGATGTAGACATTCTGTGAGGATGGGGACCACAAGGAAAGACAAAAGAAAAAAGAATCCCAATCACAGCAAATATCCTCCCAGAAACAAACATATACCCCTTTCCACACCATGTGTTGGATTTCTTCAATGTAATAATAGACAGGTGACGAAGAATCTGACATTTAAGAGTATAATGCTAAACTTGTCCAGATTATATGATTACAAACTACAGCAAACCAAACACAAGAACAGTAGATCCTTGAGAATCTAAGCATCGTTTATCAGATTCCTAGAAGAGTAAGTTGAGAGGTAAAATTCCTAGCCAAAACAAACAGCAAGTGAAATCAATACACTTACTGTTGGCATCGTAAAATTGCTTCATTGTCCATCACTGTCGCTGAGAGGAACCTTGCAGGCTTTAAAGACCGTAGATTTTCACCAACCCATTTCCCATATGGATTTGATAAAGCCACTCGCTTTTTAACTTCAGTATTTTCATAAACCTGCAAATCAGAATCCATAAGACATTAAAAAAAATATCCAAAAAATCCTTAGGCTGCATTTGGTACATTGGACTGGATAAATAGAATAATACAGAGCTAGCTGGATAGGACCAAAAAAAATTACTGTTCCGTCTAATGTTTGGCATGAAATAGACAAGACTGAACAAAAAATAAAATAACAAGTTAGTATGACTGGCACACCCTTTATTTACCTTTTTTATTTATATTTACTATATTTTTTATTGAATGTGCACAATAGTACAAACAGTAAAATAAAACAATATTTAACCATTATACAAAATATATATCTTTTATATTAAGAAGTTATATTTCAATATTATTCATACATGTGAAAAAAATTTACTTCGTAATATTTTAATTTTTCTATTTTTATTTCAAGCATTGTTTTAATTTTTTGTTTGATGTGCATAATATTATAAATAATAAAATTAAACAATACCATTGACATTAATAATTTTTTTATTTTAAGATTATTCATATAAATGAAATACTATTATTGAATATTATTTTTATTTTAAGCATTATTTAATTTTAAATGAAAAATATTGTTTGATATTTTTTTTATTTTTAAGCATTATTTAATTTTTTTCAATTAATTTTTATTTCAATATTTTGTTTAATATTTTGTTTATAAATTAAATTTAGAGTGGGACAAGCTTTTCCCTCCATTTTGGAAAGGACGAGAAATCATTGTTAGGACTTAGAACAAAAAGTCACTGTTAGGACCAGTTTGCTATTTTCCATTCCATGCCAATCAAAAGATAAGGTAAATTGCCATATCCCGTCCAATGCAACAAACCAAACACAGCCTTAAACTTTGGTAAACCTTTGGTCATATCTTTAAAGAAAAATCAAACTATAAGACTAACCTTTTGCATTTCCATTCAAAAAGTTGAATGAACAATTTAGAATCCAATCAGATTTGCGCCAAACAGTGAAAGTTTTACTCTTATCCACTAGGCATAATTTATACTAAATTGCAACTGGGACTCTAGACATAAAATCATTCACATTTTTTATGGTTCTTAAAAATGAAACAGGTACACAATGCCTGTAAAGACCGTTAAGAATTACCACAAACACTTCCTGCCAATGCATTTACATTAACCATATCAAGTAAATGCAGAAATAAATAAATAAATAAATATGCTACAGACCTGACCACCAGCCAGATCCACCGCTATCATCATTCCTGGACCTAGACGGCCTTTCATCATTACTTTTGATTCATCCATTGGTAGAACACCAACCTTTGCAATAAAAAGTATGGTTAATGAATCAACAGTAAGGACAGCAACATAAAGTCAACAGCTTTAAGATAATAATGAGAAAGCATGGTGATAAGAAGTTAAACAGAGGCATATCAAATACATAATAGTGCAATATAAGATACTTCTTCCATAGTATCAGAGGGGTAGCAAAGAGCCAAAATGGGTTATTCCATAACTATTTCATGTTGATGTAGGTTCCTGCAACATTATGTCAACTGTAACAACCTCCGAATTTAGGAACTCAAGAACCAATTCCTAAATCTGAATCGTAATAAAAACAGAGCCCATTCCATTTCAACAAGATCCTAAGCACTGCCTCATATTATCAGAGTGATATGTTTAGTTAGAATAATCTCAGCCATCTGAGGAACGGATTTGGAACCAAAAAGAAGGCAATATATATGCAATTTTTTAAAAACTGTAACTTAGCTAAATCCCCATTTGCACTTCTGAAAGTCAGATTTTGTTTGATTCACCACTAAGAACAATATTGATGTTTTGTTATCTTTGAATAGAAACGCTATATAAATAAATAATATTGTGATTCATGTACATAGATAGAGATTCTATTCAAAAGATCAAACATCAACATTGATTTTGGTGATACCAACAAGAGAATTTTATGCTGATTTAGACCTCATAAAACTGGCTTAATGAAACCATGACCCAAACCTTGGTTGGAAGCCCATTCAAGGTAGACACAAGTATCAAAATGAACCAGTTATGAACATCAGCCAAAACCAATAACCCAAGCAACTTGTATAACATATAAAACACAGCAATAAAATTTAGGCCTCATAAAATCTACTGCTAATAAATGATTAAATGTGTGGTTCAGCTTGCAACAAATCCAAGCATCAAAATGAACAAACATTATGAATATTTTCATAAATAAACAATTAAATACTCATGCAGTTGTAGAACAACTGATGAAAAACAAAAAAACTAAGGCCCGACTAAATTAGGGCATCCAAAAAACTAATGCGTAGCAGATTCATGCATCAAAATGAGCCAATGTTATAATACTTATGAATACCAATTATAAATAAAATGTTAAACAATTTACCAAGAACTAATGCAAAATATAATTAAGAACCATGGGACACTAATCGAGATGAACCAAGAGTATCAAGCGGAGCCACTGAACTCCAACATTCTACTGTCATAAATCAGTTGTAAATCACAAAGTAAATAAAGGTTAAAGAAGATGCAGAATATACCTCAGATGCAACATAAACAAAATTGTCTATTGTATGCCAATACCTAGCAGGACGAAGTCCATTCCGATCAAGACAAGCACCAACTGTTTTTCCATCACTGTGCCATTTAGATAGAATAGCAACAATCACAAAGAAGAATGATACTGGGAAAAAAACATACCACTAAACAATTTAACTCTTGAAATGTAAAACAAAAAAAGTATTACTTATAAAGTCTCATTGCTGATTCAAAGACAGTTTTGGGCGTACTGCAATTATTTAGCATTCTGCAAATATCCTCATTCTAAAAGAAAGAAGGATATATCATAAACTCAATTCTCATTATACAAGGAAGATATGTAATATATCGGTTTAGGGCCTGCTTAAGTATGTTGTCCTGTGGAGGCTGTGAAACAGGACAGTCCACTTACAGTTATAATTTAAAACAGTAAATGGAATTAATTTGATTTCAAATTTTTATGGAGTATCATCAACATGTGTGATATGTGCATTACAATATATAATTTTATGAAAATTCTTGGAGTACTTAAAACAATTATTTTGATAAAGTATTTATACGCTGTCCAATATGTACGCACAATTGAAACAGCTTATATAGTATTCAATATATGAAGAAACAAATGTTATATGATTAAATTTTGGGATTTATTGAAAAAGATTTTGAGTTATCTCTAATTTATATGTAAGTTATTCTAGGTTATGGTTTAAGTTGTTTTGGAGATGATACAATGAGATTTTTTTATTACTAATTTAAGAAATAAAATTGAGTTAAATTACTAGATTACAAGTTATAAATAAAATGCACTATTTATTTAGAATTTATGCATATTTATAGAGTTAATTTAAGACTGTAAGCCCAAATTAATTTTTTTGTCCTTTTTTGTATATCAAAATTCATTACTAAAAGATGTTGGTGGCAAGAACAAGTTGTTAGTACTAACTTGACAACCTAAAAATGTCCACCCACTACTTAAATAAATGTTTGTTAAAGGTGCATCTAGGCATCAAGGGATCTTGGAGCCTAAGCAAAAAGCATTAGGCGTAGGTGCACACTTAAGGAACATGAGGTGCAAAAAAAATAATATTATTTAATTTTATAACATCTATAAAAAATTATTTAAAAAATTAATTTTATATAAATAAATGGGTTAATTACTCTGAAATCCCTAACGTTTGTCGTACTTAACTAAGTTATCTCTCACTTTTCAATATTATACTAAATCATCCCTCATGTTTTGTTCTATTACACTAAAAAGTCTTTCAATTAAATTCATATGAAAGTCGTAAGAACTTTTAATGTAATGAGACAAACGTGAGAAATAACTTAATATAATATTTTAAAAAATGAGAGATGATTTAGTTAAATATGATAAACACTAGAGGATTCAAAGTACTTAACCCAATAAAATAAAAAACTCACTTTTGATCAGATTCTCTTTGACTAATGGAAAAATAATCTTTTTAACACCGAAAACATTTTAGAGTAATGGGGCAAACGTAAGGAATGACTTAATATAATATTAAAAAATTAAGGACGATTTAGTTAAATATGACAAACATCAGACGGTTTAGAGTAATTAACCCTTAATAAATTAAAACAATTTAACAATTTTCAAGTATAAATCTTAAGTGAATAAATTAAGCACTAAGAAAATTTGATGTATAGTATAAAATATTAAACTGAAAAACATTAAAGAAACAATATTAAGAAAAGTAATAAAGCTTATACGAACACTATTCCGCTCTTCTAAAAGGGGGAAAAACACTATTATGCTCTATTTGATTTACTGTATTATCATACTATTTTTTATATAACCAGTAAATATAGTAATCATACCACAATCCAAACTAACCTTATCCCATGTATATGCTAATTGCTAAAGAGTAATTGAAAGGGGAAAAAACATAACAGAAACAAAAGAAAATAGTAGCAACAGTTTAGAATAGAGGAGAGAGAAACAATGAAAATCCAAAAGACAGTAAGGAGGGATATTTAAGGCGGATGAACACTTGAAATGGATACATCAGCTCTGGATGACCCAGAAGGTGGTGTTCCAGCAAGAACACAACAATAGATATGGAGATTCTAGTGACTTTCCAACGCACAGATGTTGGACTTTGATAGATTGAGAGATTTTAATTCTAGTAACAGTGGTCTTTAAAATCGAAAAGCTCATGAGAGATGAAAGTTTGGGAGGCACGCCTTTTTTGCGCCTTAAGCCTCAGTTCGGACGCACGTCTCAGGTGAAAGGTGTGCACCTAAGTGACATCGCCTATCTTTGGCCTCCACAAGCGCAGAGCCATAAGCCTGATGTGCTTTACGCCTCAAGCGTGCCTTTACCAATCATGCTTAAATAGATAATGCAATAAGTTACATTATCAACTTCAGACCTTAGAAGTACAACTAAGCCCTTGAAAGTGTTACCTAAATAAGAGCAAAGCAGGCCCATCCCAAGCTTCCATCTGACCCTTGTAATAGTCATAAAAATCAACAACCTAGAAAAAAGGAACAAATTAAGAACTAAATTGCCACACAATATTTAAAAAAGATAAGTTAACTAAAATCAGCAATAATAGCATACAAGTTTAGCTATTACATAATATTAAGGACAAAACAAAACAAGCAGCCATAAGATTTAACTTAAGAACAAGAGAAAATTCCAATAAAGCGTATATTAACATAGCAAAAAAAGAAATTAGGCCAAACATCTACTATTTGATAGGAATAAAGAGAGAATAAGAAAGTATCCATTTGCTGAAGTGAAACAAATTATTTTCATGGTCCAGCATTTAGAAAGACAAAATTGACAAATTCAACATAGTTGGAAAAAAAATTAACAAAAATGACTAGTCTTACTAAAAGAAATATAAAGAAATTCACACAAAAAATATTTCCAAGTTTGCACCCACATGCACCTTAACTGAAACTATGATTTTTCAAGAAAAAATACCTCAGGATATTTGATTGTCAAAGTTGGATGATGCTTATATGCCTCTGGGACAAGGATCATTAGAGCCTCTTCAGGAGTGCGGCCACTTCTTATTAACAACTGGACATAAAAAATAGTAGAAACAAGTCAAACTTCGAAGACCTATGCTGTAACAATTAAATATTATTATATAGCATAAACTTACCAAGCTATAGTACTACAGTAGACAGCAAGCAAGCTTGAGACCTTTTGTTCTGGCTTGCACCCCATTACATCTATTGTTACTAATTAATTGACCTAGTGATTTGATCTACCATGAAAACTCTGACAAGGAAATGAAATAGATGGTTTTCATCATCCAGCTATTTATCTAGTGCATCCACAAGTAAATATGCAAATAGGTTTGATCAAGCTTAATTTATCCAAAGTACAAAAACCAAACATGGTAACATTATAACATTCAGTGCCAAAGCAATGAATCCCAAAAGAGGTTGGCACAACTTAAATGAGGTATGCTGGCTTCTTTATGACCTAATTCTTACTAATATGTTCTCCTTATTCTATTCCAGAATAGTCACAAGCAAGTTACAGTGCACCCACACTAATGAGATGTACAAAGCAGAATCTAAATTTCTAAATCTTTACAAAGCAAAATAACACCATTAAATATAGAAGTAGTTACTCATACTTCTGCTGCACCATCCAGATTTGCTGAGTCTGAGGCCTTTGGGTTACCAAAAGGACGTATTTCATTTTCACGACCATGCCAAACAGGAGATTTTAATGAGCTTTCTCGAGATCGCATCCAGTTAAAGTTACCCTGCATATACATTTTAGAATCAAAATAAGGAGATATGTCCTTGATTTGTAATTGCTAACAGAGATCATTTGTGTAAAGAACTTGATGACCTGTATCGTATTGATCTCTCCATTATGACCAAGAAACCGCATTGGTTGAGCAAGAGACCATTTGGGACTAGTGTTTGTGCTATACCTTCGATGATAAATGGCGAAAGGTGATTTGCAAAGATCATTCTGAAGGTCTGAATAAAACAGTCCAAGAACTTCAGAGCGAAGCATTCCTTTATATACAATTGTTTGATTAGACAAAGAACAGAAGTAAAGCTCATTCCCCCAACTCTCTGAGGTCGCAGCCCTTTCAATTATCTTCCTACAGATGTAGAGGTGTCGTTCAATATCATCAACATTCTCTTCCTTAACTCTAACAAATACCTGCTCTATGTTGGGCATGGTTTCCTTTGCATAATAACCAACTACAGACTTATTTATAGGAACAGGTCTCCATCCAATCACCTCAACGCCTTCTTGTCTAAAAGTACTTAAAATAGCTACGAAAAAAAAATATGTTTTAATATAACATAGGCAAGCAATGCAATAGACATACATATTAGACTGCAATAATAAAAGTGCATTTTTTGAAATGTAGGCAAAAACTTTGTATGCTTTACTAATTAATATATATGTGAATAATAATTGTGCATCACATTATGGTGCATGAGACACTAGTAATCATCACCAAAATGGTGAAGTTGATAGATAAAATATCTGTGAAGTTGACAAAGGACTCTCTCATTGAGAGAGAGAGAGAGAGGTGAACATCCTAAACAAAACCAAAGGAAGATGTTCATGCAAAGAACAGCAACAAGAGATATATAAAACCAAATTAAGTAAATTAAGGATTTACAAAATAAAATGTGAATATTATAGTACATCTAAATGAAATGAGGTTTAACTCAAACGATATACAAAACTAAAACAACAAAATCTATGTCAAATAAAAAGGAAGACAACTCATAATGTCACAAAAAACATGAGACTTGACTCAAACCTCTTTATATAATCACCTTTTTTGGCTTCTTTCATTAAATTATCATCCTTGGGAAGGAAAACCATCCCAACGCCAGTGTGCAATTTATCAAAAGAAGCAGTTCCTTGCTTGTAAGCCCAATTGTCAAATAGATCCCATGGAATTAAAGTCATCAGTCCTGATCCATCTCCAGAGTCATTGTCTGCCCCACAACCACCACGATGTTCCATGCAGCTAAGCGATGTCAGAGCATCCTTAATAATCTTGTGTGATGCTTTGTTTTCCAAATTAGCAATAAATCCAACTCCACAAGCTCCTCTTTCTGATATTATGTCATCCAAGTTAGCAACCTGAAGAATGTGAAAATTGAGAAAATAGAAGCAAACAGAAGATTTATTCAGCAACTATAACAAAAGGATATATATTATCAATAAATCTGACAGGTAAAAGATTTATTTAAGTTCAGTTGCCAATTAATCTTTATTTTGTGGTCTTTATCTATTAACATCCTAGTTAAAATGGTTAAGGTTTCAACACCAATTTCAAAGTACTATCCTAACCAGATTAGGAATGTCAAACAAGTGTCTGTGCATAATGCTTAATTTCCAACACTAATTCAGATAAGTGCAAAGAAATTAAATAACTACTTCATATTTTCATTAAAAACGAATTTATTGAAAAACGAAAAATATATTCTCCCACATATGTTTCCAATGAAAAAATTTTGTTCAGAAAATTATCTCTTAAGCTCTCTTTTTCAACCAACCTTCGAATACTGCTGTATTTTGACATTTCTTTTGAGCATGATATGAAGTTGAAAATGTTAATTCCAAACATTTATGTATTTGTACAATTTTCAACTTCCAAATTCTTAAAATATCCTATATTTCTGTAACAATTCCATGTTCATTTGTATCAGTGTCCATCTCTGGTCAGCAGCCCTCTCTCATAATTTTCAATCTAAAGTTGATCTTATGATCTTGAGCACCTCAAATTTTAACCAAGAAGACAAAAGTCCAAAAGCAGGCGAAGGCAACATGAAATCCATATCAATCTCATTATGAAACAAAGCAAACATAAATTCAACTTCTACCTAGTAATCAACTACTAACTTCCTTCTTTTTTTTTTTTTTTTGGTATGTGTGTATATGCGTGCTTGTGTCTTCATAAGCAACCATTGATCCTCACTAAAATTTCAGTGTTATGTGCTTCAAAAAACTGAAATACTCAGATTTGATATATGAAGGACAAGAAAATTCCTTATCAATTCCAAAAGCATTCTTAGGTTTGACTCTTCAAAATACATCTCTCACTTTCAAGGATTTTGGAACTATATCAGCAAACAAATGCTATTTGAAATCCTGTCTAACAGATTGGTCAACATTATAATCTATACTCAACTCGTGAAATCAGAACAAAATAATTATGATTTTTCATTATATTTTACATATTCCTGCCTTACTATCATAATTTCATCATTTTCATGATTGAGAACTATAATAAACAGGAATCTTACAAAGCGCTCAACCAATATTCTTGTCAGTATCCTTAATGTTTATTTGGCATTACTTTGTAACGTAACTACACTTCTCATACTTAAGAGCAAACCCAAAAAATCCAGGGTTGACCTCCAAGAAGGCCAGCAAGTATAAACTCCCAAACTACTAACCAAATACACTGTTAGCTTCGCAAGAAAAAAAAAAACAAAAAAGACTAACATTCAGAAATGGTTCCAGTTAGAATGCTATTCTGCTCCATTTTAGTATTAGAAAAGGCAGAAATTTATTAAAAATGCAATAAAATCATTTATATTTACAATTATTTAAAAAAAAACATAATAAGCGTGTTTGGCGGTGTTTTACATATTAGACAATATGAGAAACACGAGAGAACAATTTGAAATCGTTGAAAAACGCAGAAAGCAGATAGTCATGCATACCTTGGCTTTCAAATCAGGTTGAGTACCAGCAGTCGCTTGCGCATTACACGAGTTTCTTTTACGTACAAATCGAGACAAACTAGTTCGTGCAATCGGCGGCGAAGAAGAAGAAGAAACGCCGATTCTCCTGCTTCTCCTCTTCGATTTACAATATAACCCCACAAAATCTACAAACAAGTTATTTTTGTTATCATAAGCGAGAACTGAGCACGGTAGCTTTGGAGAAGAGGAAGCATTGCAGGCTCCGGCTGAGTAGAAAAGGAGCTGAGGAATGGGAGAGACCGATGACGATTGCAGCGTCATGACTGCTACAGAGAGAAAAGAGTAACAGAGCTTTACGTTTTCTTTTTCTTTTTAGTTTTCTTTTTATTTTTTCCTTTTTTTTTTATTGGTTTTAGATAGGGAAGGGAAGAAAGAAAAAATGGGTAGAGGAACTTGTGGAAAAGAGAAAAGTATGAATGGATTGGATAAAGCGCAGAAAGGATTGGAACCACCCGCCTCTCTTCTGGTCTCTATTTTTTTAACTTCGGTTTTTCTCGTCTCTGCTGTTTTTTGGTTGTTTATCAATATGTCTGTTGCTACGGAAACTGTCATTCTTGACAATATTTCATAATATTGATACCTTTAAAAATAAAAATTGTAAAAATAAATATCATCAATATAATACGGTATTGACAGTATTTGATATTAATATCGAAATTATAATATATTTTTTAAATCAATACAAATAATAATTTTCAAATCGATACAAATAATAAATAAAATATCATAATTCAAGTTACAACATAATATCACAAACACATTTTTGTTAATAAAACAAATACATTCATCTAAATAAATAAATTTTAATTCTAAAAACAAAAACAAATTTCAATTCAAACACATTTTTGTTACTAATGGTATACGGACTGTATACCGTTTAAAATTTTCAAAAAAACCGAAATTGATATCGATACCACCAAAATTTGAATTTCAATATTGAAAATTTTCAATATCGGCATTGACAGTACAGTTTTGACAGTATATCATTTAGATACCGTGAAACTTACACCCTACATGGCGGCCCCCAACATGTTCTTTTTTTTTCAAATTTTTTGTATTTTGACATGGCAAAATGTAGCCCTCAAATTATTTTTAAAAGGTTCAACTAAAAATAAAATTAATTATTAGATTAATTTAGGACATAACTCTTATTTTTGGATAATTTGAGGATAAATTTCAACTAAAGGAAAGTGTGCTTGTTCACATATCAATCAAAATAAAAAAATTATTTTTTATTTTTATTCATAAAAAATATCTTAAATATTTTTTTTTTACAAAAACTAACATAATCTCTCTCGTCTCTTAACCTATTTCCTCAAAATGCATCCATCTTCTTCGACAACAATCACCTTCATCAGCACCAACTCTCTATCTCAAAGCCATATCACTACCACCATTCCTTTAGATTTTCTTCAAAATGAAAATATGACTAAAACATCACCACCACAATCAAGTTGAAAATCAATAAAAAGGATGACCTCGAAACTCAAACTCCATCACCATTGGCATCAAAACATTTGTTTGGCCACCATGATTGTTGTCATCCTCGTCTTCGCTCTATGGTAATTTTAGTTTTCATCATTTTCAAAGCCAAAAACTTCATCACCACCATCGACTTCATCAATCCCCTAAATGTCTTATCCAAAATCAACTTCAATTGAATACCTAACTATACTTAGACATGGATCATAATCCAGAAATTACAAAATAGAAATGCAGAAGAAAAGGAGTGAGATTTATGCTTTAATTGATTTTTACTTTTTCTATTTTAATGATTTTATTCTTGAAAAGGTTTGTTTTAATTTGAAAAGATGATGATGAGGGGAATTATGCTGAGATTGTGGGCAGCAGAGGTGAGGTCGCCTTCATGATGGTTGGTATGATGGAGAGGCTATGAAATGGAGACAAAGTAAATTTGAGTTGTAAAATTTTTTTGGTAAACAAATAGAAAATTGATGCTTAGAAAAACTTTTTATTTTTTGTTTTTTATAGAGAACTTATTTTTATTTTTGAATAAAAAACTATTTTATTATTATTATTTCAACACTACACTAAAATTTTCTTAAATAAGTAACTACACAAAAATGTCCTTAAATAAGTTAAAAAATAAGAATTGTGTAACCTTAGTTTGAGGGCAAATTAGTTCTTCAACTTTTTTACTTTTGTTATTCCAATTATTAATTTTAGACCCTGCCCTTTAAAAATTTTTGACGTATCTAAAAATAATTAGTAACTTCACTTCTTATATTAATGTATATTTATAAAAATATGTTATTTTAAAATTAAATTGAATTGATTGATTAGATCAATAAAATAAAAAAAATTATTAATAATTCAAGTTGATTACAGGTTAAAATTTAATTATTAAAAAATCAAAATAATAAATCAAACTAAAATAGTTCAAATTAAAATATCATTTTACAAATAAAATTTATGAATTATACTTTTATACTCCAAATTTAAATATGAAAAATATATTTGCTATTTTATTATATTAGACTTTTATTTTTAAACATTTTGAAATATTATTTATGTATTTTTCTTAATTTTAAAAATAAATGATACACTAGTTAAATCAAATCGATTAAACTGAAAAATTGACTAAATCAAGAATCAATTAATTGATCAATTTAATATTAATCTAATTCTAAAAATACTCTAAAAATATTTAAAAAAAGATAGAATTTAATGTTTCATAAAGAATAAATTAAAATATTGTTTGTATAATATAGGGACTAGAGTATAATATAAACTTTTTTTTTATACTCGTTGCAAAAAAATGATAATGCTAAGATAGTTATATCAAAGTATAAAAATGAACTGAATTTAGAATGGTACATTAACATGAGACAGGAAGTAACATTGTGATCACCGAAATTTGGATTATTATGATGTAATCCCAATGACAAGAATCTTATCAAACTCATCTCTAAAAGGGTAAAGAATACAACACCTAAGAATTGGTAAAAGCTTATACAAACCTTGAACCAAACATATCCCTTAAACACCTAAGCCTAGAAGTACAATTCTAGAGTTTTATTAGTGGTCTTATAATCAACTCAAATGCCTATACTGACAATTTATGATTTGTACAGGTAACTCATTAAAAGTCAAGGAGAAGGAAGCTTTTGGAACAATGGCCAAGATAACCCAATTAATTGTATAGCTAAGTAATTGTCTATTTAGACAACCTCTTAGTCAAGACCCTAAATTTTATGATATTCGAAAATCTTATTCATAAAGAGAGACAGAGTGTAAGCATTAGATTTTGGGCCTCATAATGGAAGCCCGATGATGAAAATCACTAAAATTATTCTCTATAATGCAAAAAGGAATTGTTGGAAGGAAAGAAACTAGGCCTTAGGAAACTTTAGAAAAGCCTAAGACCAAGCTCATTAACAAGCCCTATTTCGTGGGATGTACATCCCACTAACTTGGGATGTATACAACCAAAGTTAAACCTTAAACCCTAGAACATTCTAAAATTGGTCCTCCATTAAACCCCAAGTTTGTACAACCTAGCATGAAGGATGTACAACCCATCCTTTAGCTACATAGCCCTCTTAAAAATCCTAATTTCATAACTTTCATGGTTTTCTTTGTGATTGGACGTGAATAAGATGCAACTAAAACCATTCCATGCTCTAGTGCGCTCTTCTCCTTCTATAAATACCTCATTATTTGAAAGGGAAGACTTAAAAACCCTAGAAAAACTCTATCAAATTTTCTCCATGACCACTACTTAGAGTAGAAACACTAAAATCCTAACTCATCCCCATCATTCCCAAGTTAGAACAAGGTTTTTCTTTTCATTCTTTAAGCATTTCTAAGCATTTTGAAGGATAAAAATCAAATGGTGAGCCTCTGAAGGCAAAAAGACATTTAAGAGCATCCAGAGGATCCTTTTTCCCTCCTTCTTCTTTTTCCCTTTTTTTTTCTTATTTTCTGATTTTGAAAATCCAGTAAATAGAGGCTACACAGACTTGAAGTAATATGTACAACCATACTTCATTTGGGATACAACTTGTAAAACTCTCTTTTCTTCACCTAGATTCCTTCTTTTCCAAATTGTTTCTTGAGATGTTTGGTGGCTCCATTAGCAGAATAGGGGAAGGCCAAAGGGCTTAGGATCCTTATTCACTTAAGAAATGAAGTCTTGAATGAGTTAAAGATGGTTTTCATGATTTGTGCATGGTAGTGATTTTTATTCTTCCCTTTCATAATTTTTGTGATGTTTAAAGGTTATATTCTAATCTTTGGTAGTGACTAAGTGAGGAGTTTATCACTCATAGGGCCTTGAAAGCCATCTCATGAGCATTTGCATTTGGATTGTATTTCTAAGTATGTTACTACACGTGTTTTGGCCTCTATAACTCTCCTTTAAATGATTGATATCCTAACCTTCTAAATGGTCAAGGGTATTAGTGGATCCCTCTTATGATGATTTAGCCTTAAGCCACCAAAGCCCTCCAAAGTGCTTGGATTTCATGTTTATGATTCTTTATATATTATGTCTCATGCATTATGTTCATTTTATGTTATTATGTCCATGTGATGTTGGAGTGTGAGTAATTAAGGACTTAGATTCACCTAGGTTCCTTAACATTTGGGGATGTAGTAAGGAGTTTATCATGAGTTTTATTTGATTACTTTGTTTTCTTTCACTTGCATTATCATGAAATTACTAACTTGTGTGTCTCTTTTGGGTATAAGTGCTTATTTAAGATAGACCATAAATCTGGGTTTTGATAATCTCATTTGATGATTGAGTTTTATGTATGGATATGCATGTTTACCCTATGTCATTCACATGACCCCATCCCTTTTTGAAATGGATGTTGATATGTATGTTGCTCCCTTTACCATGATACATGACCCCTTTTCCCTTTGGAATTGATGGTTTGATTTACTTGATTGCGTTAGAGGCATGTTTAAGGTCGTCAATCAGACTAATTATTAACTTGATTAAAAATGACAAAAGTGAACCAAAAATGCTCGAAGGCCAGATCCCAATATCTGGGCAGTTTGGATTGTCTAAGCTCTTCCCTAAGTCGTACCCAAATTTCAAACCCAATCTTTGATGGAGTGCAGATAAAATGGTTCTTCTAATTAACTTCGTTTTAGGTTCAAATTTCACCTTGCTTGGATTCTTATCACGACCAAAGTTGAGTGGCAACTCCATAATCTCTAGGGATGATACTAATGTTTTATCTTAGCTTGGTCCCCCCAATGACCGTCATTTTGGAGAATGGGTTTGGAACTTGGGTGAGGCCTAAAGGATCCCTCATTGATCCCAAAGCGTGCCATGTTTTGGGGTTTTACCATTATAAAATCTTTGTCCTCTCAACCCTTATTGGTTGATAAAAGGATGAAGTCATAAATAAGATTCCATTTGTTCGAGCGCAACCACGAGAAACCCATTTTCGAGGTGTTCACAGTGGCAACTCCATTAGAGACTCAAAATTGACTTTATGATCAATCTCTAGTTCATTTTGCCATTTTAAAACCTTATTATTAGTTGGTTCACTTGCATTCGCATAACCTCCACACTTCACCACATACACTAGGTCTATTCTTAGATAAACTGATGGGTTCTCAAAACTTAAGACTTAAGCTTTATTCGGGCTTAGAAGATGGTGAAGAAGGTTTATCACTCATGAACCTAGTACCCTTTGGTTATATTAAATGAGGGATTATGACAACCATGACTCAAGCTTATAGGAGCCATAACTTCAACGACCATTTCAATCAATAGGCATATATAGGAGCCATTAGCACTTCGGAGTAGGACACTCTTTTATTACATTTTTCCTCTAAAAGGAAGGGTTAAGGTTTTTCAAAGAATAAAATTAGGCATCCTTTAAAGTAAGCACAATGTTATCTCACTCTCCTCGTTGTAAATATCTCTCATGTGAATATTTATGTATCCCCTACCTTGTTATTTAAATAATGATTATGTACATCCTTATCTCTATTTGTATATATTCCTTTCTAAGTAATGTAATAGAGATTTTTCCTTTTAATGATGTAGTCCTTTTGTGAATGTTCTTTTAAGACTTTGACCCTTCATTGAGTGTTCTTTTGAAACTTTGATCCTTTATTGGTCTGAGGCGACTGCGTACATTTTATACACTTTGTTGGTAGAAGAATGAGACCTCTCCTAGGATAGAGCCTCTAGACCTCATGTGTGAGAGGAATAAGGTTAGAAGGATCTTTTTATAAATGATGTGTGCATATCATACATGTCACACATATGTGCATCGATTACTTGTACATGCATCATTTTAATAACCTTTGTCTTGTAGCCATCATAGCTCTATCTAAACCCTTGTGAAAGGGAAGGGGTAACTGACTTGCTAGGAAAAGTAAAATGCGAA
Source organism: Omphalea diandra (assembly GCA_949677035.1). Taxonomy (NCBI): domain Eukaryota; kingdom Viridiplantae; phylum Streptophyta; class Magnoliopsida; order Malpighiales; family Euphorbiaceae; genus Omphalea; species Omphalea diandra. The sequence goes on from CATIWR010068947.1 coordinate 48,746, forward strand.
GCCAATATCATTAAAAATTTTAGATAAGATGATGGTCAATTTTAATTATAAAATGGCAGAAAAGATTATCGAGGAGGTGAACAAGTGTGTTAATGAGATTCTGAAGAAAAAAAATTCTTTGGCCAATAAAAATGATAGGAGGAAAGAACCTATCAAGACACCCCAGCTTGTGGTGATTGATGATGACCTATTTGGGATGAAAGGGTATCACAAAAACAAGCTTGCTAGGGAAGTGGGAAGCACTATAACTGTTTTGGACAAACTTAGGGAAAGTGAGAAGGAGAGCACTTGATTTTATGACTTCACGAAGTAGTTAGAGAAAATACAAAAGGTTATGGGTGCCAAAGTTTTTAAGAAGGGAATAGAATTGAAGAATTGTTAGCTTACAAACCTGGCAAGCTTTCAGCTAATTTTTGCATGCTTGAGCTCTCAAAGTTCATAGGAACTTGGAATGATAAGTACCATATCTATTTATATGTGCTAATTATGAAGGTTTTTAGGGTATAAATAGATACCATGCTAGAGCTTTTTAAGCTGTCATTAGATGGGTCTACTGAGACCTAGTATTTCAACCAACTAAAGAATGTTATAGAGGATTGAAAGAAGTTGATAAATTCTTTTAAGAAGATTATGCTGCAATTTAGACCTAGAAGTCACCCTACATGATTTGGAGTCTTTTAAAGCAGAAAACTAGTGAAAACTTCAATGACTACATTAGGAGATGGAAGAAGATGGCTTTTAAGGCCACTATTAGACTAATCAAGAGAGAATAGGTTCATATGATTATCAAAAGGGCATTGCCTAGTATTAGGACCACAATTAGGGGATGCTAGTAAGGAATTTTAAGGACCTTAGAAAGGCCAATCTGCAAGCCGAATAATTAGAGTTTGAGTCAAAGAAGCAATATGGGATAGGAGAATTGCCTCATCATAGCATCAAGCTGAAGGGGGCAAGACAATTGACGTGAATATGGTCAAGGTGCCAAGACAATTTTACAGATCTAGGGATGCCTCTCTCCAAAGCATTCGAGAGATTATAAAAGAAGGGAATATTAAAAGCCTTTATCACCAAGGTTGCCTATTAATTCATTACCTCAAGGATATGACACTAATGTTTATTATTTTTTTCACCGAGGAGTGGGACACAATACTAATGATTATTATAAGTTGAGACATGAGATTTGAAACCTTATCAATAATAAGAAGATTGAACCACTGAACTTAAAAAGACCAAGCATAAGAGGAAACCCTCTTGAACTATCGTAATGTCCCACCTCTTAATCAAAGGCATTCATTATAAACTCTAGGGTATATGAAGAGGTTGTTATATCGACATTCAAAGAAGTAATGAAAAATCTTATTATTGTGGTTTACACTATTAACCCATGAGAGAGTTCATATGAGAAAATAGAGGAAACAAGAAGGAAAATAATGATCAATTTATGAAAGGAAAACAATGAAAAAAATGAGGGGGAATAAGTAAACCATGTAACTCAAAACAAGAAATATTACTCTGACAGATAGGCCATTAAGGAACTAAGGGTGAAAAAAAAGATGGACAAAATTGTTATGAAAGAAAAAGAATATGATAACCCCATCATGAAACAGTTGAAGAAAATGCCTACCCATTTCAGTATGTGGGAATTACTCATTACTTCTTAAGAGTATAAGAAAGCTATAATTGAAGCTCTGTCATGTCTTATCATTTCCAATGAAGCTACTCTGAAAGATGTTATTGCTTTGGTCACCCACAAAGGAAAGATCACTTTTCGGATGAAGACTTGCCACTAGAAGGAAGGGATCATAATCCGACTCTATTCGTTGGGGTTGAGGTATAAAGGAAGCACACTCCATGTGTGATGGTTGATGATGGATCTGAAATTAACTTCTGCCCTCTAAAGTTATTACATAGGTTTGGATTATCAGAGAATGACTTAGAGGCATTAGATAACAGCATTTGGGCCTATGATGATAATAGAAGGCCAACCTTGGGCATATTCAAGACTATAGTAAGGACATGAATTATAGAGACAGTGGTGGAATTCATAGTCCTGAATATTTCGATCATTTTCTCACTTCTATTAGGCAGACCATGGTATCATCCATTAGGGATGTGCCTTCTACTATGCATCAAAAAGTTAAAATTTCCAATAAAGATGAGATAATGACAATCTATGTAAAAGTAAGGAAAGTATGTCGACACTAAGTGTGGCTATTATGCATCTCAGAGGGTTTTAGGTCATTGGAGTTGTTGACAAGTGAGTTGATCCTAAGGTGATAAGAATTATGAAGAACATTAACTTTTTACAAGTTAAGGGTTATGAAAGAATTCCACTAGTGTATCAGAATTTCCTAAAATTTTTACTTAAACTATTCGCAAAAGACTTGGGTATCGTGGTAAGGGGTTAAAATTAAAAGTAAGAGATCTTCATGGACTACTATCTGATTTCTTTGTGAAGGAAGGAGAAGTCACCAAAAAGGCTAAGGAAGAGGCCATTAAGGGTGAGAAGTCGTCAGATAATGATGTAGATAAGCTTGAAAAGGCCTTTTTCTAGATGGGAGTGGGTGAATTAGGTTATCAAAACTACCGAAATTCATAAAAAAAATGAGGATAAGAAGAAAAAGGATGAATAAAAGTCAAGTCAATCTATGGTTCTATATAGTCCTTAGTTTACATGGCCATGAGATGATAAGAAAAAGGTCGTTAATGAGCAAAGGGAGCAATACTTACTAGATCAACACTTCTAGACTAATGGGAAGGATCTTAAAAAAGAGAGGTTTGATTTGATGAAGCAAAATACACCTTTTATAGACTCAGAATAAGAGTATACTGGATCATGCAAGTTGATTGAGGCTCTTTATATAGGGATAAAATTGAAGGGTATCGAGAGCATGATTGTAAACTCCATTAGGGAAGTAGGTGATGGGGAAGTCCGAGGTCATGTGATAGAGATCGAGCCCACCATGGTAGATGATGCGACACTTGGGGAGAATTTTTTGAAGATTGAGTAAGGAGATGACCAGATGAAATAAAGTTTTTAGGAAGTTGTTTACGTTGTTACTAATACAAAAGATGGGAAAGAGGTAGATTTTAAATGGGTTACCAATCCTAAGGTTTGATTAATGAGGGGAAGGATTAAGAAGAAAAGAAGGCTCAAGTAGATAAAACTCCTACCAGCCCACCAAATGAAGCTAATTTTCTTGATACTATCGATATTCTTATTTTTAGTCTCTTTGAAGACGATGATGTATTCCTCTCTAAGTTTAAGGTAATGAATAATGAATTTGCATACTCGTGTAATGTGTTTCCTTATGGGAGTATACATAACATGTATCATTTCTTGACCATATTCAACATTAATTTTATGCATACCATTGCATTTAATCTTGGCACATAGGAAAATCTGAGAATTTTGCTCATTATTAGTGACTTTATACTAAAGAAGTGAGGGAAATTTGAAAAGCCACTTTAGAAGTACTAAAAGGTCTTTGCCTAGACGTGTGAGGATAGGCTAGGAGGTAATAGACAAATTGTAGAACATAGAATCTCAACCTACTCTCATATGAAACTAGTAAAGTAGAAACTTAGGAGGATGAGACCTGAATGGGCCCAATTGGTTAAGGATGAAGTGGCAAAGCAACTAAATGCCAAATTTCTAGAGATATTAGATTATCATGATTGGCTAGCTAATATAGTCCCAATACCAAAGAAAGATGAAAAAGTGAAAATGAGTATGGACTATAGGGATTTGAACATGTTTGCCTGAAAGATGACTTTATGTTGCTTTATATTTATGTGGTAGTAGACAACGTTGCCATGTGTGTCATGTATTCCTTCATGGATGAGTTCTCTGACTATAATTAGATCCTTATGCTTATCATAGATAAGGTAAAAATGGCCTTTATTATAGAATGAGGGACATATTGCTACAAAGTGATGTCGTTGGGTTGAAGAATGCAGGACAACATACCAACGGATAGCGATAAATTTATTTTATGACTTAGTACATAAAGAAGTGGACGATTCTATCGATGACATGATTGTGAAATTGCAAGTGAGGGAAGGACATTTTGAGGCTTTAGAGAAGTTCTTGAAGAGGGTTGATAAGTATAACATGAGGTTGAATCCTAAGAAATATGTATTTAGGTTTACCTTAGGTAAGTTATTAAGGCACATGGTAAGTGAGAAAAGCATTGAAGTGGATCCAGACAAGGTAAAGGCTATTCATGACATGCCTACACTAAAGACAAAAAATGAGGTTTAGGGCTTCTTAGGTTGTTTGTAATACATCAACAGGTTCATAGCAAGACTTACTCTTATCTATAAACTAATATTCAAGTTGTTGATAAATGACCAGCCGATAAAGTGAAACGAACAGTGCCAGAAAAGCTTTTAAGAGGATAAAGGAGTATTTACTAACCAGTTAGTACCAAAACCCTTAAAACTTAGAAACTCATTAATCTTGTATTTGATAGTAGAGGAAAATTCCTAAGGGTAATGTTAGCTCAGGAGGATGAAACGGGGAATGAACATATCATGTACTATCTCAGCAAGAAGTTATTGACCTATGAAGAGAAGTACAACCAAGTGGAGAAAACTTGTTTAGCATTGGTGTGGGCTATGAAGAAGTTAAGACACTATTTCCAGTCATACTCCGTGAAGATGGTCTCGAAACTTAATCAATTGGTAAAATGGCTAATACTATTGATTGAGTTTGATATTAAGTATATGACTAGGAATGTGATTAATGGACTAGTAGTCGTAGAGTATTTGGCATAATAACCTCTTAAAAAGGAGGAATCTAAACTCCCTCAATTCTTTGATGAAGGATTAGGTGTGATCAAGCCTATAGGTTAGAAAATATACTTTGAAAGGGCAATAAATAAGAAAGGAGTAGGGGTAGGCATGATTTTGATATCACCAGAAGAAGAACTATTCTCTGTGGCCAAAATGGTTGACTTTAGGGTAACCAATAACATGGCTAAGTATAAAGCTTATGTGCTTAGGCTAGAACTTTTGATGTAAATGAGGGTTAAGACTGCTGAAGTGTTTAGTGATTCATTATTGGTTGTCTTTCAGATGACTGATGAGTGGGAATTAAAGGAAGAACGATTGAGTCTATATCTGAAGCATTTGAAGAGAATGGTATAAAATTTTCTTAGGATCATATTCCATCACCTACTGTGAGAGAAGAACATGATGCCTGATGCATTAAAACCTTAGTTTGTGTTTATGATGGATCAAAAATAATGCCATTGAAGCAACTTGTCACACTCAGATCCATGATACCCTGTCACATAGACATAAGGGTGGTGCAAGTGTCGTTGGAGAATTACCTTTGGTACTTTGATGTGCAAAGGTATATTTAAAAAGTGGCAAGTACCCTAAGAGGCCCTAAAAGAGAGATGAGAAGGTGATTCAAAGATTAGTGTTGCAATTTATAATCTATAATAGTGTAGTGTATAAGAAAATGCTAGACGAGATCCACTTGACAAAAGAGAAATAGGTAGGGTCATGAATGAAGTGCACATTGGGATTTGTGGCCCCAACATGAATAGGAAGATGGCAAGAAAGAATTTAATAATGGGTTACTATTAAATCATATGGATTAGGATTGTATCCGAATAGTTTGAGGTTGTCACAAATGCTAGGTTCATGGCAGCCTCAATCATTTGCCATCGACTAAGTTACAGAACTTGACTTCACCTTGGCCATCTGCAGCTTAAGGTATCGATTTGATTAGAGAAATCAGACTAGCTTCTACAAGGGGTTATAATACATTATAGCGGTGATGGACTATTTCACAAAATGGGTAGAGGCCAAAGCCTTTAGCAAGCTAGGGGCAAAGCAAATGGCTTGATTTATTGAAAAGAATCTCATTTATTGATATGGGATACCACACTACATTATTGTAGATAATGACATCCATTTTCAAGCTAAGGTTAGGATAATCTTGGAGAAGTATTGGGTGACCCACCATAAATCGTCATCACACATGCCATAAGCTAATGAAGTAGTTGAGGCAACTAATAAAAATATTAAAAACATCTTTGCTAAAATAGTTGAAACCTATAGAGACTGGTAAATGAAGTTGTCTTTTACGTTATGGGGTTATCAAACTACGGTAACGCCATCAACATATATGACACCCTATTCTTTAATATATAGGATTGAGGTGATATTGTCGATCAAGCTAGAAGTGAAGTCCTTACAAGTACTAGTTGAATTCGAGATTCCTGAATGCCAATGGGTGAAAAACATATTCGAGCAACTAGCCATGCTAGATGAAAAAAGGTAGTAAGCTTTGTATCACATTTAGTTGTATCAAGTTAGAATGGCCCATACATTTAATAAGAAAACTCAAGCCAAATATGATAAGGGTTGATGATTTGGTGCTAGAAGCAGTTCGGCCCCAAGTTCAAGATCCTCAAGGAAAATTCAAGCCAAATTAGAAAGGTGCCTATGTAGTTAAGTAAATCTATTGAGGTGGCATAGTGAAATTATCGGATATGAATGAGAACAAGTTTATTGAGCTAGCAAACTTAGATAGGTTAAAGAGGCACTTCATATGAGGTATGAGAAAAAAATAAAATAGTCTGTTAAGTCAAAAACCCAAAAGGGTGGCTTAGGGAAAAGTTAGGGCATAAAAGAATAGCTCGCTAAGCCAAAAATTTGAAAGGGTGCTTTAGGCAAAAATTAAAGCCTAAAAATGAAACATATATAAATTAACAGTCAAAAGAGTGCGACTAACTACTAGGGGACCAATGATAAAACAATTGAGCTATAATAAAGAAGGCAGGGTTAAAAGATAGAAAACCAATTAGGCATGGCCATTAAGCAAGGTGATTAGACATTCTAATGTGTCGTTATTAAAGTAGTGATCTTGCATTCAATTAATATGTAATATGCAAAATATAAATGGTTCATGTTATGCATAATGTCAAAGGGAAATATATTTGCATAATTAAAGTAAATTCAATTAAATGGCAAGCCTAAAAGACAGAAAACCAATAAGGCAAAGGCATTAACTAAGACAATTAGACATTCTAATACGCCATTACTAAAAGCAGTGATCATGCATTCAATTAATGTAATATGCAAATTGTAAATGGTTCATGTTAAGCACAATGTCAAAGGAAAATACATTTGCATAATTAAAGTAAATTCGATTAAACATGTCTTTAAGCTAAAACTAATACATGAAGGTTTTTATTTTCACAAAGCTCGATTGTTTGTTAATGCATTGATAAGATGAAAAGATCCTTGCAATTTTAGAAGATGCGTAACCAGACCATGTAGTCAGTATCATCCTCGAGGCTGGGATCTGTACTTGTATAGTGGAAATAAATATGGTGATTAACCTAGGTGGTTCTAACCCTGTCTAAGAAGTGCTGAGACAATAGACACTCAATGAAAGAAGGAAGGAAGCCCAATCTGTGCTAAGAAGCACTGAATTGGCAATGCACTTTAGTCGGATCATAAAAGGTACTGGATGCTAGAGCCAAGATGATCACACAATCCTTATAGTTCTTTAGGGTAACTTGCAAAAGCCTCCACCATGGGCAAATCTAACAAATGTAAGTGGCAATGATGCGTGACATCCACTTTGTCCACTCATCCCTAGGACGCACAAGCCTTAATAGATGATGGTTTGAGTGATGTTGTGGGTAGTAAAGTTTTACATCCATAGTAAGGGTAACTAATAAACCCAACCTCTCTTGTAGCCATAACAAACAAAAAATAAAAAATGATGATAAAAAATGAGGAAAAATAATGAGCTTGTTAGGTTGAAAACCCAAAAGGGTAGCCTAAGCAAAAGTGAATGGCCCATTGGATTGAAACCCCATAAGTGCAATCTAGACAAAAATTAGGGCAATGAAAATTAAAAAAAAAATTGAAATGACAAAAGTCAAGGCTATGAGAAAAATTCAAACTTGAAGTAACAGTGAGCTACCAAAGAAAGAGTCATTAATATCTAGGGACATTTTGTTTAAACCCATGATGGTCTCATCTAAGATCATTAGGATGAAAGTCTTCCCTGCCTCAACCTCCTCATTGGGGGGTATAATTTGTAAATCAATCTCTTTGTCTTCTCTTTATAGTAAAAACTCACCCATTATAATTGTCACTACAATATAGGCATGAGTCGTTTAAGCATGACCTCTAGAAGCGTAGAGAGTAAGAAAATGGCCATAAGGATTTTCTCCTCACCCAACATATACTTGGGTACCTCATCATATCGCATGTCAAACAACTCCATCATCTTTCAAACATATGGATAACCCAACTGAGGTGGCACAATTCAGTCTATAACTATGACATAGTAATCAAGGATTACCTCAAATACTTTGAATAGAGGGCATATCTTATTATCCCTAAAATAGAAAGTAAAGGTGGTGGAATCCCATTAATCACAAGCTACCCATAAAAAATTTATGTCCAGATGGACAAATAAGAGATAGCAGAGAACCTCGAGACTCGTCTAAGGCATATCAGATTAGATTTGGGATGAGAGAGTCCTCAAAAATGCTTTTGCCATGATTTAGGAGTTGGAAATAGTAGGTCTGAAGAGTAAAATCGTGAATGTGTATTTATAGAGGAGGAAAAGTGGGTTTGTACTTCACAACTGTACAAGGTTGTAGTACAAATAGGTACTAGTTTTTATAGTCCACTTGGTGGTCTATACGAACTTTTACCTTTGAGAAGAGAAATGGGAAGAATTTCCCCTATTGGGATATCTAACACTTGTCCAAGACATATATATGTGCAAACAAATGAGCAAAATCACATAATTATACATTTGCGAGACAAAATTTGGATGAAATCAAAATTATACACTAAAGAAACCCAAGAATTTTAGAATTTGGCAAAATGGAAGTGACATCACTTCAGTGTGTCTTAAAAAAGTCCTACTACCAAACTGAACATCCAAAAAGCCAATAGGGCTTTCAAATCATTTGAGTATCATGTACAACTACATAAAAAATCAATAGAGTTCTAAAATATACTATACTAAAAGAAAACAAATCCTAAAAGATTTAGAAGCATCAGGCATGCTCAACCCTCCCTACTTATTAAGGGCATATTTTCATCATACTTCGCTCCATCATAGACCATGTACTTATTGTTAAAGCCCTTATTGATTACCTTAGTCAACTCCTCTTTCTAGGCCTCAGCCTCTGTCAAACGTTGATCCTTGTCTTAAAGATTATGTGTCAGACGTTAGATTGTCTTTTACAAGACACCTGAGGTTAAAATGGATAAGACACAAAGCTCACAAAGGCACAAGTAAAAAACATGCATGCATATTCTTCCATATGTTACTGGTATTGTGTTACTAACCTGCATAGATCATGTTTGCTACATCGTGACCTTCTTCAAGGTGGTAATTAAGTTTACCATCACTTCAGCCTAGACATAGGGGATCTATAAAGGAAATGAAGACACTATTAATAGCATAAGATTCTATTTAAAGCTCGCAAGAATGAAAAAAACTCACTTGGGTTGTCTCAACCATCTCAAAGGTGTAGGATAACCAAGTAAAATACAATGACATCATCGATCCTATCAAGGATACCATGCAGGACTCCACCATAATGTCCAACACGGGATCTAACTCGCCTACCAATACAGGTTCTAACCTTTTAGACATAGACCCACGGGCCCCCTTATAACCCCGAGCAACAGGAGTAGGTACAATGGCCATCCATATGACTTACACAGTAGTCCCTCAGGCCCTGTGCTGAAGAAATACATACTCCAAAAATGCTCGGATAGCCGCCTCCAGCAATAACTAAAGCCCCAACCATCAAGGTCCTATATAGAGTCCGATTTGAAACAAGTTGCTACATTTGCACGAACTGCATCATCGCTTGGAGCTTCGATCCTCCTTCAGATCTGTCATCCAAAACATGTTTAAGGACAGATGCTAAGGAATGGACCTAACAACTAAGCCCTCTAGCCAATGAAGGACTCACTCTCTTATATGCCACTTACGAAAAGTAGGTCCTGCCATCAGACACTGCCCATAAAAGAGGCCCTCCACCTCTACCACCTTCTATGGCCATGTCTCTGCAAGTCCCTTCCAGCCAAGATGCAATTACAATGAGAGCGAACAATCATTGTAAGTATAAAATCAAGGAATATTGGATAAAGGATTATAACTAACATGAATTTCCTTTTTGCAGGATGATAATACCTGATTGAGGGTGAACATGTTCAGATGAGCACATTTAACATCTAGAATGACTCTACATAGGTGTAACACTCCACTTGGTAAAACGAGGGTAACTACCCTTTATGTCAGCTATGAGGGGGTAACTACCCTCTATGTCAGCTATGAGGTTGTTCCCCACCAACAAGCCCAGCTTAAACAAGGTTGTCAAACTTGTTTTTCCACCCTAAAACTGGTAAAAGACCTTGTAATTGGTATCGTAAAATCAAAATGCAACATTGTAAGATTTTTTATATAAAAATGTAAATGAATTCTTATATAAATTAAATTCTATATATAAAAAAATATGTATAAACAATAATGAATAATGATCCCATCACAAAAAGAATAGTTGAAAAATATTGAGCTCTTTCTTTTTATAAGGGCCATCTATCGAATTAATTCTATCTTAAAAGCGGCTTCATAAGAGCTTAAGATACCTAAGATGACCAAAGGAAGGAAATTAACTCCAAAGTTTGGAGTCTAAACTATTTTGCAATTTGCTCACTATACCTGAGACGTCCAAGGCTAATTCAAAAGCCCTTTTTTTTTTTTTTTGTAAAACTTTACTCCCTAATAATAGTAGTTATTTCAATATTAGTCATATAGGATTTGTCAAATTGGCAATTAATAATTAATGTATAGTCTAAACAATAGAATATGAAGCAGGAACAGAAAATAGGAGAAAATGGAGTGTTTTAGCAATAAAAAAGAGAGAAATTAGAGAAAAATGAAGGAGAAATCATATAAAAATAAGCGCAAAAATTTAGAAAGAAAAGTAAAAAGTAATAAAACACTTACTAAGCAAAATCCAAAAATCAAAACTTACGCAGATTACATACCTGTTCATAGAATTCAATCCATAAAACAAAATTTAATAAGTAATAAGAATGATTGATCAAGGTAGTGAATTGATATGACATCCATTGTGAATCCCATTTGAGAAATAAGAGAAAGAGATAATCAAAATGCAATGATGATTATCCTATTCAAGGAATAAGGGAAAGAAATAATACATACCTTGATTCAACAGGCAACAAGCCAACTATGTCCTTGAAGCAGTAGCAAGAGGGTGAAGGCACCAAAAAAGGAGAAGCAAAGAAAAAAAGAGTCGAGACCAGCAAAGAAGAAGAGAGACAACATCAGTAAAGGAGAAGAAGAGAGCAATGAACAAGAAGAGAAATGCCAAAGAAAAAAAATTTTGAGAGAGGAAAAAAAATTCCCAGATCAAAAAAGGAAATCCCTAAAAAAATTCCTAAATTTATTTTTCATTGCTTTATGTTTTCTTCTTTTAATCATAAGGCCTTTTTTTTTTTTTTTTAGAAATATGGGTTTTTGTTAGAGTCAACTGAACTCAATAAATCATGAAGAAACTTGTGATTTTATTGAGTTTAGCAAGTCAACATTCAATTTTATTACAAATTCAATTTTATGTACTCATTAAATCATTCACACGAGTTTAACTCATAAAATTGAATGAGTCAACTCATGATTTTGGCAACATTAAGCTCAAGTCCCTAAGCCTATTAGTGAATACATCATTTGCCCAAGAATAATGAAAGAAACATAAGTATAAATAAGAACTAAGGAGTACTCACAATAATCACCTGCCAAGTGCCCCATATGTATGACTTGGCCAATTACACCAATTCAAATACAAGTAGAAGTAGACCAGTATCGCAAACCCCTAGTCAAAGCAATGGAAGAGTCTTAGATTCTTCAGCACTGGCATTAGGTAGATCTTATCCACATCAGAGGCACTAAAGAATAGAACCCTTGATAAAGCGTACAATAAGAAATAATGGGCATGCTTAGCCACCACCTCCTTTACGCTAGCATCAGTAACCCGAGGAGTGCCAACCTATATAATATATCATGTAAAAGTCTAGCTCCCTTTAGCTTAGGGAGCATAGCTGATGAGACGGAGGACATAATCCCTCTGAAGCCTTGGGTCATATACACTAAAGTTAGTAGGAAGAGGGATGTCAGCAAAATAAATCCCGGTCATATACATAAAGTCTCCCAGTGTGATTGTGAACTTTCCAATCAACAACAAGTGGAAAGTAGGAGTACTGTCTATCCTTCGCTCAACTAGCTCCTGAGTCATCATATAATTGATCCTCGAGGCATGCTTTGCAATGTTTGAAGAAGAGGAATGAGCTTAATCCCTCCTAAAAGGGCTATAACCCATGGGTGCAACTCTCAAAACCACAGCCATGTTGGGCCCATCGTCCCACCTCCCTTTTAGTATAAGACATTACCCTAAAATGAAATGAAGAAAATAAGAGTAGTAAACACAATAATAAGATGAGTAAATAAAATAAAATAATAAGTAATAGTAAAAATAAGAAAAAGAGAAGGGGCATGCATTTTAAGGTCAAATGAAAAATCAAGAAAACAAAAACATAACAACAACTCAAGATGAGTAAGTATTTAATTAGCCAAAGAACATTATAGTTTGTGATGTGTAGGTGGTCAAATTTCTTGACAAGAGATTTGCAAGCATAAAAAATTGCTCTCGGTGACATTAGGATAATTTGAAAATTTTTTGAAATTATGAATATTAATGCAAAAAATTTGGCAAAAATCATAAAAAGTAGCCCAACAACTACACAATGACATCACAAATACAATAAATTTATGCGTAATCACCAAATTACCAAGAAAAGTGAAAGCACACAAATTGAGGTAATAAATCAAGCCAACAAATAGAAAATAAGAACCTCGCTAAAAAAATAAAAGGTATGTCCTAAGACTATCCTTGAATATTTTAAAACTAACCTATTATTGGCATGCAGAAAGAGATTCCAAGGCAGTGCCCAAAGCCTACAGTATTGCGAAAAGACAATAAGAAATTTAAAAATAAGAAGAGGTAAGGGAAAGGGCACCTACCACTATCGAGGTGGCTTTTGGCAACTAACGTTACAGGTTATAGACAGTCAGTGTGTCGCCACGCAAGGGTAAACCTATCGGAACCATCTTCATTGTCACACCCGCTCACATGCATAAACTCCTTATTGAGAGAGTAACTGCTTCAGAGCATTATGTGTGGTAATGTCCTCATCAGAGAACTACTCTAAAACGTTGAACATTTTATCACCAATAAAACTGGCCATGGTGTCGTCCTTCAAAAGCATAAGAAAATCTAAGTTTAGAGAGCTTTTAGGAGTAAGAAAGAAGAGAGAAGGAAATTGCACAAATGGCCATGGGTTGTAGTCATTAGGTTTATATAGTGGGGTTGGTATGTATAGCCTTAGATGGTCTGTACAGACTATCCCCCATGTTATGAAAAGGAGTTGTGTCAAATGGTTTGTATAGACCACCCCCTCGTCTGTATAAACCACTAAGACTGGGTAGGCCCAAATCTAGCTTCGCCAAGCCCAATTAGCAAGAGACCTAACGATCCAACTTCTCTAGCCCAATTATCAATATTGCCCCTAAACACTCCCAAGGTTCTAGTTGCCAAAGCAAATTTACCAAAATATCTTTAACCCTCAAGATTGGAAATCAAGTTATCAAAATACCTTCATTCGTGCCAAAACATGAAAAGGCCAATTCAACGTTCTAAGCTATCAATAAGATTACTAGAATATCCTCTAATCACGAAATTGACTCCAAATAGATTGCTTGAGGAATCTCAAAAGACAAATTCACATCCTATAGTCATCTGCACACCCTAGAGGATTAATGAACAACATTTGGGCTTAAGCCTATTCTTTTTAACAAAATCGAATCCCTAGATAGCTATAAGGGTTGTAATGACACAATCTCATCTCTCAAAACTAAAATGTCAATAACTTGAAATGCTAGAAAGGCAAATGTGACACTAGGATCCAACTCAGTAAGCACCCTTAGGCAAAAACACCTAGCCAGAAGGGCTAAGGCACTTCTTAAAATATTTAAGAACATTACTAGCTACCAGAAGATAGCAATAAACATATCAGATGCAAGAAAATATGCAATACATGTTAAAGAGTTGCTAGAATAAACTCAGTACTTACTAGAGATTTACTGAGAAATATAAAAACCACCAAGTACCTACTAGAGAGCTATCAAAACTAACTCAACATTTGCTATAGAGCTACTAAGGGATATAAGAAACATACTAGTACCTGCTAGAGAGCTGTCAGAACAAACTTAGTGCCTGTTACAAAGTTGTAGTAATGCCTAGTGACTGTTTAAGAGCTGCTAAAAGCACGTAAATCATGTTGGTATCTACTAGAATGCTACTAAAATAAGCTCTAGTACCTGCTTGAGGAGCTACTAGAGGATTATATCCTTTGGTATCTTTACTAATGTTTACTTTTCTTATATTTACTTTGTTGAGTCTTATTCAAACAATTATTTTTTTCAAATGTTCTTTTCCAAGCCTCATAAAGTAAAGGCAAATTGTAAGCATTCGATTTTAGGCCTCAGGGTGTAAGGTCAGTGATGAAAAATTCTAAAATTATTCCTTAGAATGTAAAAGGAATTATTGAAAGGAAAGAAACAAAACCTTAAGAAACTTTGGAAAAGTCCAAGACCAAGCTCATTAATAAGCCCAAGGCTACCAGCCCTATTTATTAGGATGTAAAGCCCACCTCAAGGATGTATAGACAAAGTTAAATTCTAAACTCCAATACATTATAGAATGGTCCCCTATTAAATCCTAAATTTGTACAACATAGTGTGAAGGATGTACAAGCTCTTAAAAATCTTGATTCTTGAACTTTTATGGCCTTCTTTATGATTAGATGCGAACAAGATGCAACTAGAATAATTTCATGCTCTGTTGCACTATTATTCTTCTTCTTTTATAAATACCTCACTATTTAAAAGGGGAGGGGGAGGCTTAGAATCACTAATGAAACTCTACCAAATTTTCTCTATAACCATTAAATAGAGTAGAAACACTAAAACCTTAACTCATCCCAACCATTCCTAAGGAAGAATAAGGCTTTGTCTTTTCATTCCTTAAGCATTTTGGAGGATAAATATTAAATGGTGAGCCTCTGAAGGCAAAAGGACGTTCAAAAGCATCTAGAGGATCCCTTTCCCTTCCTTTTTCTTCCCTTTTTTTTTCTTATTTTATGATTTTGAAAATCTAGTAAACATAAGTTGTACAAATTTGAAGTAGTCTATACAACCCTCTTTTTGGGTTGTACAACCCTCCTTAGTCTAGGATACAACTAGTAAAACTCTCTTTTCTTCACCCAAATTCCTTTTTTTCAAAACTATTTTTGGGATGCTTGGTGGTTCCATTGGCAGAATAAGGGAAGGCCAGAGGGCCTAGGATTCTTATTTACTTAAGAAATGGAGTCTTGAATGAGTTAACAATTATTTTCATGGTTTGTCTTATACTAGTGCTTATTATTCATCCTTTTCATAATTTTTATGCTGTTTAAAGGTTTTGCTTTAGTCCTTAACAATGACTAAGTGAGGAGTTTATCACTCCTAGGACCTTGCCATCTCATGAGTGTTTGTATTTGGGTTATATTTCTAAGTATGTTACTATACATATGTTTTAGCCTTTATAACTTTACTCTAGATGATTGATATCCTAACCTTCTAAATGGTTAATTGTATTAGTGGATTTTATGTTCTTTGAAAGCAATAAGGGAGAGAATTCAAAGACCCTAGGATCCCTCTTGCGATGATTTAGCATTAGGCCACCAAAGCCCTCCAAAGTGCTTTCATTTCATGTTTATGAGTCTTTATGTTTTATGACTCATACATTTATGATCATTTTATGTTATTATGTCCGTGTGATGTTAGAGTGTAGGTGATTGAGGACTTAGATTCATATAAGAACCTTAACATTTAGGGAAGTGGTAAGGGTTTTATCATGAGTTTTATTTGATTATTTTGTTTTTCTTTCACTTGCATTATGATGAAATTGCTAACTTGTCTTTTAGGGGTAGGTGCTTATTTAAGATGGATTATGAATCTTAGTCTTGATAATCATCCTTTGATGATTGAGTTTTATGTATTGACATGCATATTTACCCTATGCCATGTCACATGACCCCATCTCCCTTTGAAATGAATGTATTGATGCTAATATGTATGTTGCTCCTTTTACCATGATGCATGAAACCCTTTCTTTTGGAATTGATGGTTTGATTTACTTGATTGCATCAGAGGCATGTTTAGGGTCATCGATCAAACTAATTAATAACTTGGTTAAAATTTGCAAAAGTGAATCAAAGATGTTCAAAGGCTGGATCCTAATATCTGAGAAGCTTAATGGTGTCTAACATCTTCCTTAAGCCATACCTAATTTTTAAACCCAGTCTCTGATGGGGTGAAGATGAAATGGAGCTTTTAATTTACTATTTTAGGTTTAAATTTTGCTTTACTCAAATTCTTATCCTGACCAAAGTTTGATGGTGACTCCATAATCCTTAAGGTTGATACCAATGTATTGTCTTGCCTCAGGTTCCCCAATGACCACCGTTTTGGAGAATGTGCCTCAAACTTGCATAAGGCCTAAAAGATCTCCTATTGATCCCATAATATGTCATGTTTTAGGGGTTCTGCAAATTTAAAATCCCTATCCTCTCGACCTTTTGTTGGTAGATAAAAGGATAGAGTCACAAGCAATATTTCATTTGTTCGAGCACAACTATGAGAAACCCGCTTTCAAGGCACTCATATAAAGATAGGAGACTATGATGCAATTTGTGCTACATAGTATAAGTACACCCCACCCCCTCTTTCCTCTATAAATACCTTAGCCTTAAAGGTGAAACAAAGCCCATTTTTATCCTAAAAAATTGCTACCAAATTGAAAATCCAAAACCTTGTACATACATCTATTATGCATAAATCCATTCTTAGAAAACCCTATAATTATTTATCCACACTTAGAGTTTAAGGTATAAAACTAAGCTTAACCTTCTTTTACATTGGAATCATTTCATTTTGGAGAAGAATCATATTACTTGAAGTATCTTTGAGGCCCATAAGCTAACCTCTAGGTCATTCTTGGCCACTTTTCTCCTCATTCTTTTTGTTTTCATCTTTTTTTTCTTTTCAAGTTTCAACCAATGGTAGACATGAAGGTCTATACAAGCACTTTGTTATTTATCTTATATCTTAGTGGTTTGTACAAACCATTGGCACTACTCATAAGCATTATTCATAATAATGTCATTTTATCTTCTTCTTTGATTTTTAGTCATTTTCCTTGTATTTTGATTCTAAATATGGATGAGATGAGATAGGATGCAGTGACACTAAAATATTGAATCAATTTTATCAACTTTCTCACACTGGCTCCCTTCTTCTTATCCTTTATCCCATAAGGTCATCTTATTATTCTTTTCTTATCCATTATCTTTTCCTTGCTATTGAACCTTCTTATTGGCTAATCACTTTTTCTTGCCTTTTATTTTCATTTTTCATTTTTATTTTTTTGCCTTAACTTTTGCCTTAGCACACTTTTAGGTTTTTAGTGTAGTGAGTTTATTTGTTTTTCCTCTCATCTCATAAGGAATACTTCTTTAACCAAGTCCAATTCCCATATAAGTATGACAACTTCACTCCTCCATTTGAGTATATCTGCATATGACAACTTCACTCCTCCATTTAAGTATATCTGCTTGACCATATAAGAACCTTCCCAATTTTGGCTTAAACTTCTATTAGGTTTTGTAGAACATGCATGATGGAAAAATAAAATTTTTCTATATGAAACCTACTAAGAATCCATGTGATTTGATTAAATTGAAAAGAGGATATGAAAAGTCTTATCAATTCGAATGAAAGATTACAAATCCATTGGAATGCTTACCATATCTCAAGCATCAAGACGGATGAAGGCATCACCAAAGGATGATCGCCCTTTGCAGGTATCCACTCAAATAGGCTATTTTCAAAATGATTGTGTGCTAGCATTAGGGTTTTTCTCTCTCAAATAAATGTATTCTAAAAATGTGTATGAATTATATGTTTTAGAAAACCCTAAAAGGTGCATATATATCTTAACTGTTAAGATATTTATGCTAATTTTATATCTTAAAATACAAATAAAATATCCTATTTCATTTTTAACCTTTTAAAATGAAATAAATATCTAAAACAATCTATATAATACCTTTAATTATCTTAATTATAAATATAAACAAAAGTAAAACCCAATTTCATTTTGAGCCTATTTTATATGTACAACCTTCTAGGTTCAAATAATGTTAGTAGTGGCCCAAAACTTTTTTTTGGCTTACAAGTCATCAGTGATCTTTAGCAAGACATTCTAGCTATCTAAATTATGTGAAGGTGAATGATCCGACCTATCCCATTTTACAAATAATATTATAATCCTTTTGTCACATTATACCTTAATTAAATGTAAGATATGGATCATATCATTCTTACATAGTTCAATTTTTTATTGATCTCCAAGTAGACTGATATAAAATGACATTGATAACCTTTATCAATTCATTACTGCATGGCCATACAATCACTTCCATCTAACTTATCGAGGAGCTTAGAGATATATTTCTCATAAATATGCATGAGATAAATTCCTTCTCAATCACTCATATTTCTCTATATAATTTACTCCATATCCAATATTAGTCTGTATGATCATTGGGTTAAAGATAATGTC
The DNA here is from genome assembly GCA_949677035.1 of Omphalea diandra. Lineage (NCBI taxonomy): Eukaryota > Viridiplantae > Streptophyta > Magnoliopsida > Malpighiales > Euphorbiaceae > Omphalea > Omphalea diandra. The sequence continues at coordinate 67,552 of CATIWR010068947.1, forward strand.
GGACTATATCAAAACATGGAGTTCATCATATTAAAATCTGTGGTGATTCTTAGGTTAGAGGATTAAGTCAATACTATTGTATGAGAATCACTTATGATTATTAATCCATTTAGTGTTTTCATAGTGAGTATGTTCAATATAATGTTTTTTAAACATGTACTTATGTGTTTGACTTAATATTACATATTCATGACTAGTGAAACATAGTCATCAATCAAAACACATACTAATCTTCATTCATTATTATCCTAAAGTCTTCATTCATTATTATCCTAACAATAATGATCGATTAGGGATAGTTTAGAATAGAATTCTTTACACCTAAAGGTTTTACTATCAAGTCGCATATTTTATGATATTAGGTAGAATTAACTATTCATGAAATTTATCATTTAACCATAAGAGAGATATTTAATAAAATTACAACCATGACATTATTAAGAAAATATCCATTACAAGCATTAACCTTGGGTAGATAACTAACAATTTCCCTTGGGATCTAGAATTTGAGGTCGTATTGCTTTTAGTACCAAGTCCCTTACACTTATTGTGCTCGGTTCAACCTTTTTATTGAAAGTACATGTCATCCTCTTATAATAGAATTATTTATGCTACCTAATTTTCAACCTTTTCTCGTCTAATAGATCTAATTGATCATACTTACTTCTTACCCATTGATACTTATAAATCTTTGTTTCAATCAGTACTTAAAGGGACTTTATTTCCACTTTTACTAGCAATGTCTCTTCCATCCTATACACCAAAGAATAGGGTGACATCTCCATTGACATCCTATTAGTAGTACAATATCCCCATAATGCAAAAAGTAGGTTTTTTTTATCAATCTTTTCAAATTTTTACCGTTTTAGATAAAATATTCTTAGTGCTTTTATTGGCTACCTTTATGGCTCTATTTGCTTTAGAATCATTTTAAACTAAGCCTAAAAATGTATGCCATCATCTGTCACAATATGGTAGGGCACGCCATAAAGATATATAAGATTCTTCTTTATGAACCTAGCTATCTATTATTCCTTTAACTTCCTAATGGGCTTAACTTTAACCTATTTTGAAAAATAGTAAACTACCACTATAATGTATTTATGACCTCTAATAGATGTTGGCTTCACTTCTCCAATAACATTAATGCCCCATGCAACGAATGGTCAAGGCGAAGTTAGGTTCTGCAACTCTACTGGTAATAAATAGTTAAGAATTTGGTAAACCTGACACTTATGATATCCCTTTGTGATTTTGATGTAATCTTGCTCCACAGTAATCCAATAATACCTCATTCTCATGATTTTTCTAGTTAAGGCTACCTTGTTCATATGTGAGCCATAAAACTTTGCGAATACCTCTTTCATTACCCTACTAGCTTCTTTTTCTTATGTTAAACACCTTAAATGAACATAATATAGTATTCATTTGTACACCATTCCATCATAGATCATAAATTGTGAGGCTAATCTTCCCTATCCCTCTATTCTGCCTCCTTAAGATATAAACCATCCTTTAAAGACCTCTACACATTTTCGTACCATAATAGATTATCCACGATAACTATATCACACGTTCACCCATATAGTTAGGTATCCTTGATTTGAGTATGATTAAGGGCTTAATTGGATTTTTTTTTTGCCCATCCTAAATAACAACCAAAGTAGTTAGGGTGTCTACCATCATATTTTCTTTTTATGGGATATGGTGACATACAATCCTTCAAAGTTTTAATTTGACACCTTAAAGTACTCCTAATATGGTTTCAATTACTTTTCTTTTAATTCCCATTTATCAGTAACATAAGCAACCATTCATAAGGAGTCTCTAAACACTTATACCATTCTCACCATCATTAAAATCAATGATTCAAACTTAAAAGTTCATGCCTTATACTCTACCATCTTATTAGTCACTTTAAACTCAAGCTTTTTGGCCATGGGTAATAGTTCCCCTTTAAGTGAAACTAGGATCACTCCTACTCCTACTTTTTTCTTGTTTACTACACCATCGAAGTACATTCTCCACTCTTGTAGTTTTATTATCCCTATGCCTTCATTAGAAATTTAGGGAGGTTTTTATTCTTTTTCCATAATTTGCTACTATGTTCAGTACTCAATAAATACTTTACACTTAATCACCTTCTTTATTGCATATTTGAATCAAACTCAGTAAAAAACATCAACCATTTTGCTAGCTTCCCAGTTAAAGATGGTGCTTTATATAAGTACTTAATCAAATCTAATTTTGAGACTGCCTTTACCAAATATGATTGAAAGTAGTGCCATAAATTCTTAGTGGCCCAAACCATTTCCAAACATGTATTCTTGATCTAATTGTACTTCTTTTTATAAGGGAGCAATTTCTTATTGAGATAATACACTGCATGCTTATTCCCTTTATTATCTTCTTGTGCTAGCATTTTCCCCCTATAATCTATCGTCTACCATTAAGTACAAAATTAATAGCTTCCCTGGCTTTTATGGTATTGGCACTAATAGGTTAGATAAGTACTCCATTATCTTCTTAAAAGCTTTGTCGGCACTGATAATTCCATACCACTAATTGATCTTTCCTTAGAAGTTTGAAAATATTTTTGAATATCAGGGTGAGTCTTGTAATGAACCTATTGATATACCTCAAACCCTCAAACCTCCTTCATTGCCTTTAGTATGGGCATGCCCTAGATTGCTTTAACCTTGTCTGGATCTACCATGATTCCCTTTTCACTCATACAAGGCCTAATAATTTTCTAAAAGTAACCCTAAAAACACACTTCTTTGGGTTGAATATGAGATTATAATGATCCACCCTTTACAAAATCATCTTTAATGCTTTAAAGTGTCCTTTTTGTGCCTTTAGCTTCACTATCATATCATTGACATATACCTCTACTTCCTCATATATCAACTAATGGTATAACACAATCACCATCGATTGGTATGTTGTCTCGACATTCTTCAATTCAAATGGCATTACACAATAATAATAGGTTCTCTATTAAATGACAAAAACAGTCTTCACCTTATCTGTGATAGCCATAGGAATCTGATTATAGCTCGAAAAACCATTTATGAATGAATACATAATGCACGTGGTTGTCTATACTAATGCATTGATATAAGGCAGTTGGAAATCATTCTTTGGACAGGCCTTCAAGTCCCTATAGTCGATATAGAGCCTCACTCATCAGTCCTTCTTAGGTACTAGCATTATATCAGCTAACCATTTGGGAGTAGTCTACTACTTCTAAGAATTTGGTTTTTAGCTACTTAGCTACCTCTTCCTTTACTAATTGGGCCCATTTTAGTAAAATTCATCTAAGCTTCTATTTGATTAGCTTTATATGCTGGTATGTAAGGATCTTGTTCTACTATTCGATGATCAACCCCTGGCATGTCTTTATAAGTCCACATGAAAAGTCGTTGATATTTCTTTAATAGTTGCTCAAACTTCCTTCGCTCTTTAGGTGTGATGTCTGTAGCAATTAACAAAGTTTTAGGATTTTCCTATGCCAAGATTAAAAGTAGTGACATGCATAGAATTAATGTCAAATATGCTTATGAAATGATACATTTCTTGCATAACACCATCACAAAAGACATCACACAAGTAGATAAACTCATCATTCATTACTTTAAACTTGGAAATGAATACATAGTCATCCTCAAACAAGCTTGAGATAAAGAAATTAGTAACATCAGGGGTAGGGGATCCTTTAGGGAGCGTGTCGAGGCCTTATTTGTACTAGGCTACTTTTTCTCTGCCTCTTTTTTTAGTCACTTTTTTGGTCTACATAGGGAGAAGCTTCAAGTCATCATCAGTTAGTTATGCAGTATTTGCCTTGTCTCAATACTATCATTGCCCTCACAATACCTCTAAACTCTTATTTTATTTCATTGGAGCCCAACTTAACCTTTAAAAAGCTTTCCCATAATGTTATCTCTTCTAACTCTTCTTTTTTATCCCTATCTCTCTTAGTGATTGCCCTTTAGGATCCATATTCCCTATAGTCTCAAAAGCATTTGCAATCATCCCCTTAATATTGGCCAAATTAATTCCCCAAATATCTTCCTTCAGTGATGCTTCCTGGCTCATTCATTCCTTATTTTGGATAATCATGTGGCCCTTACTTAACTGACAAATTTAAGCCTCATTCAATTGGTACATTCACTTCCTCTATTGGCTGGTTATGTAGTTGTTTTTCCTCCCAAGGTCAGTCATCTAATGGACTTCGTAAACCTCAAAAGAAATCCTTTTCCTCTTTCTTTTCTACTTCTCTCCTAAAGATTAGGGTTTCTTTCTCTTCCCTCTTGCTTTCTTATTCATCTTCTTCTAATGTCTATTGGATTTCTACATCCCCTAACTCTATGTATTTGTCTAGAAAAGATTTCCTTTAGATCATTAAGTGATTCTTCCTTTAATAAAACTTAATCTTTCTCCTATTCCATTACCTTCCTTCACAAAGTATTCTGATAAGGGCCCTCAGGGATCTCTAACCTTAATCTTATCATGGTTTACTTGGTTACCCAGTATATTCCTAACTATTTGGGTGGGAATGTTTAGAAACTCAGATACACCTATAACATGCCCAGTAAGGCCAAGTCCTAGAAGAAAATTCATTCTTTGTATGATATTTGCCAATTTAGGATTTGCCTAATTATTAGTGACTTTAGTAATCTAGAAACCCTTAAGTTGTGGTACTTGATACTCAATGTATATACTACCTTTCATACTTTAGCACAAATGGTGACCATTTCCCTTTTATACGAAATCTTTACTTTTTAATGCATAATGAAAGACAACCCTCATAGAGGGTGGTACCATAGTCTCTGTAATAATAATGAGAATGTCATCGAAATTTCCAACACTATAAATTATGTTATAGCTTATCATCATTATTATTTCAAAAATTTTGTCAATTTGCATTTTACTATCATTATAAGCTTAAATGTTACTTTCAAAGTGTTTAAGTTTGCTATAGGCATCTTAAATTTTAATAGTAGCTTTAAGATTCATATAATAATTCCTAACCCATTATCAATCATGACACATGACGTACACTTTCCTTTTACTTCAGCCTTGATGAATAATGCCATATTATGGTCTCTTCATTTGGGAGGTAAATCCTTGTCAATGAAAGTTATCTTTCCTTTATGGATTCTTTACAAAAGTCACCATCTTAATAAGCCTTGGAAATAAGCAAGTTGGATAATACATCCACTATGGCCTTCCTATGCCCTTGAGATGTGATTAGCAACTCCCACACACTGATTTAAGCAGGAGTCCATTCCAATTATCTTAATATCATGTTCTCCTCTTCTTTTGCATTTACCAAGGACCATTTGCTTCTTCCAATGTCGTAGACTCATTTTCCTATTTAGGTAATATTTCCTACTTTATATGACATGATTGACTTGTGTCTCCCATTTTTCCTTAGCACTATTATCCCAAATGGTTATCTTTTTCTTTTAAAGCTACTTTGTCTTCTCATTTAGACTCTCCCATATGTTGATGGCATAAATAACCATGGTAGCTTTCATAAATTATACTTCTTCAAAAGTTACCATCACCACTTCTTCAGTAATTCTTGAATATATCACAAAAGTCCCTTGCATTGAAGGTAGGACAATATGATAGTTTAGGAGAGGCCTTCCTCTAAAACTTGGTTATCCTAGAGTGGGTGGGACTATAGTCTTTGAGTCAATGAGTTATTGAATCTCATGCCTTAAACCCATAAAAATCATCCATGCGGTGGCCAGCTCCTTGGTGAAAAGTGCAGTATGTATTTACATCATACCTTTTTGGTGAAGGGTTCAAGGGTGGCCCAGGTGGTAGCAACCTTAATAATCCCTTTTTTTTGCAGCCTTTCCAAGACTTTTAACAATAATATCCCCAAGTCTATGAATTCCTAATTGGTCGCATTGTATTTACATCTACTATATTGTTCCATTTTATTTGCTCTTAGGCCTGGTGACTTCTTCTAAAAAAATATTACTTTTTTTAGTGTAATTCTAACTCTTCGGCATGTAATCATGACTTTCTTAGGTCTTTAAGACTTATAACCAACATCTTTTAATCTTCGCGTCGATATTTGGCAATGCTCTCCTAATAAAAATTTTCACCTCTTCCTTTCGTTGGCTTGGTTCTGACCTCGACGACCATCTTATTCCATCTCTTCAAATTGTCACTAAAACTTTCACCATTATCCTATTTTAGTGATTCCAAACCTTAAAAAGTAAACTCCAACTTTCAGTTGTATGAGTAATGCTTCTAAAAGGCTTGAGATAATTCCTTTTTGTCCTCCCCTATGAACTTGAGAAGTTCAAGCATCCAAAATTTAGATGAGAGCTTCTCATGCTTATAAGATATAAACATCTTGATATTAGTTCTCTATTCAATTCCCTTTGCATTTAGAGTCTTTGGATTTTTTCCAGTTGGTTAATAAACCCATCCATCTTAGTGTCATCCTTATCTTCTCATATACCCTTGTCTAAGATAACTGTGGCACCACCTATCTCTTTTGCAGCCTTGCTCTTATGATAGTCTTCCATCCTAAATAAGTCAACAATAATCACTAAAGGCATAGTTTCAATTGACTCCTTCCTTTTGTTAGTCTTACTAAAAAAGCTTCTTTTTTATTTGATAGGATCATATTGAGGCATCTTTATAGCTCCTCAATAACTCGTTCATCCATCATCAAACTGAATTTTGCTTTCATCTTTTCCATTAATTTTGCCTATGCCATATCATTGATTTGCTTCAGTAGTAGCTTTGAGTTTTAGACTAGGCTAGGTGTTTTACTCTTTCTAGCTAGTCTCCTTCCTCTTCTTTTCCATATAGACTATGATGGCTACAAAATAGAGGTTATTAAGATGATATATGAATAAATAAATTATGCATAAGATGCACATGTTATTTTTAAAAGATCCTCCCCATTTTATTTCTCCCACTAAAAAGGTTCAGTGGCTTTTTCTTAGGTGTGGCTTTATTCCCCTATTAATAGGGGATAGTGAGTACTTATGGTCCCTCAGACTAGGCAAGGCCAAAATTCCAAAAGAGCTTTTACCAAAGAAAACTAAAATCTACATAGGAAACTTTTTACATAGATAAAAGTAATGTACAATAGAAGAAATCCCTTTTCACAGAGTGAGGAGGGGATATATATAAACATTTACATGGCAAAAGATAAGGTATTTACACAAAAAGGCAACATTTATATAATAAGGGGTGGGGACTACATGGATATTTACATTGGGGAATTAGTATTTACATGATCTGTATAAAAGGATACATATTTATGTTAGGGGAGTTTTCTTTACAAAACTTAACCATGCTCTTTTATGATTTCCATCCTTCTTTGAAAAGAAAGCAAACAAGAGGAGTGTCCTATCACTATGGTTCTTACATGCATATAAAGGTTTAAAACGTAATTGCAGTAGATGACACCCGTAAGCTTGGACGATGCTTGTCCTATACCTCTCATTTGATATGTTTGAAGGTACCTAGCTTGCAAGTGATGAATACTCTGCACCATCTCTTAAGGCCCGAATGGAGCTTAAGTTTCAAGTTTAAAGAGCCCATCGATTGACTATTTGGTCAACCTAATTGTAACATCCCCATCCTCATTCATTGACATTATCACATGAACATTTTGTTGCATAAATGATATGAAATCCCACATAAATATATGCATTAGATAAATGATCATTTAGATACGTGGATTGGATAAACATGATGATGACATATGCACCATTACATTTGGGCCATTTGAACATATATGTAATGTTTGTATAGTTGCATGGCAAATTATTTTATGTTGTGTGCATGTTATAACATCAT
>CATIWR010068974.1:0-13578 GCA_949677035.1 Omphalea diandra
AGAGTGACCTCAAAGAATTTTACCATGAAATCTTGTTTAAGGTTTTCCAGTGTGCTCCTCAGATGCTTCTTGCAGTCATTCCTAACTTGACCCAAGAATTACTGGTATAGCTTCTCCTTCTAAGTTTCTTGAACTCAATTGGTAATGTCATATCCTTTGGTTGCGGAGAGTGGACCTTCTGTATCTTTTCGTGGGATCTTCTCATATTTTTCCTGTTTCTTGAAATTTAAAATTGTACTGGTCCTTTTTTCTTTAAAAAAAAAAAAAAAAATTCTTTCAGCGAGTAATACCCCTTTATTAGCTTAGTGATGTTACAGTTTTATTGCAGACTGATCAGGTTGATGTCCGAATAAAAGCTGTTAATCTAATTGGAAAGCTCTTTGCCCTACCTGAACATCATGTTGCGCAAAAATATCGTAATCTTTTTGTAGAGTTCAAAAATAGATTATCTGACAAATCTGTGGAAGTTAGACTCAGTGCGCTACAGTGTGCTAAAGCTTGCTACATCGCGAATCCATCTGGGAAAGAATCATCTGAACTTCTCTGTATGTCATTCAGCAAACTCACTTGTTCACTTGACTCTGTAGACTTCTGATTACTCTGTTCCTAAACTTAAGTTTTTCACTTTTTTAAATTAAGCAGCTGCCCTTGAAGGTCGATTGCTGGATTTTGATGACAGAGTGAGAACTCTGGCAGTGGTTGTTGTTTGCGATCTTGCAAGATTTAACCTTAAACTTTTTCCACCTGAACTAATATCAAAAGCTACCGAAAGACTTCGGGATAAGAAGGTAATTTTTTTGCAAGTTCTATTTGCTTTGATTCAATCAAATGTATCTACTTATCAAATTGTGGGGGAAAACACAGGCTGTCTAACTTATGAATACCTTCCAGGAATCTGTTAGGAAGAAGACATTGCAGAAGTTGATGGAGTTGTATCAATATTATTGTGACCAGTGTTCTGAAGGCTATCTGAATGCAGGAAATGATTTTGAACAGATTCCTTGTAAAATCCTAATGCTCTTCTATGATAAAGATTGTAAAGAGTTCAGGTCTGCTCCTGTCCACCTTGTGACTCACTAAACTTAAATCTAAGCTTTATGCTCCATATGTTCCTTAATATATGTCGTTTAAAAGAAGAATTTTTGTTCCTTAATGTATGATGTCTTATAATTATTCATAACCATTAATTAATTTTTTTTTTCCAACTCTACCCTTTCCTTCCTCCATAATACTTAATATTCTTTTTCCTTTCCAATGATAATTAATTAAAGGCTGCATAGTCTTTTATTTATGGAATAACACCTATTAAACACGATCCTTAATTTTTGTGCAACAACCTTAAACGGCTTACATTAAGGAATAGAGAGAGTAATATATATGTAATTGTTATCTATATTCTGCAGGTCCCAAAACATGGAGCTTATTCTTGCAGAGGGTTTGTTTCCTGTTCATCTTTCTGTTGAGGACAGGACTAGGCATTGGATCCATTTCTTTTCTCTTTTCACTCCTCTTCATGTGAAGGCACTGAACTCAATTTTATCTCAGAAACGAAGGTATTCATGACAAATAATCTGTAATCATCATAGTGAAATTTGTTTGTTTCTTAATGAGGTTTGCTTGTTTTCAGGTTGCAAACTGAAATGCAACATTATTTATACCTGCGGAAGGAAGAAAAGGTAATATTACAGGATATCTTGTAATTGCTAATACAGGCAGTATGTGGTTAATGGAAAGACCCTATATGTTGTTGGTTGCTAGCTTACCTTTCTTTACCAGCACCTCTGCCTGATGCTTTTCTTTTGATGGTTCTTACCTTATGCAGATGAGTGTTTCTGTTTGTTTGAGAGCTAAAAGTTGACAGACTTGGCATTTATAATCTGTTAGCTTTTGTTTGTGGTGGCTAAAAGAGGACCATAAATTCTTGAATTTGTAGGATGCGCAGACTATTTCACTTTGCACTTTTCTTTGGAAGATCAAAAGAACTTTGTATAATAATTTGGAATGTGTTTCCACTGCTAGCAATTTCTTTTTATTAGAATTGTTATGTTCATGAAAGATTGGAGTCGACATTTAATATGTTGGATTTTATTAAAGTTACATTTTCAGAATGTGGGTTTATCAAACTCTTGTTCTTCTAGCATTTGGTCTTATCGGTACTCTATTCATGCTTTGTTTGACTTTGATGTATATTCCAGTTAATGTCAAACACTCTGTTGCTATCAAATGTTTTTTTTTTTTTTACTTATTCTTTTTAATAAAATTTAATGGCATGCTTAATCTGTGATTGAGGCTCTTGTTTTTGGTTAATGTTGGAAGCTTCAAGCAGTGATTTTTTTTGTTTTGCTTATTATTTTTATAATTCTTTAGATTTTAGAAATCTAGCCATATTCAATTATTTGTTCATATGAAATCTTCTATTTCTTGATTTTTTTTTTTTTTTGTCTATTTGATGCACTTGGGCAAATGAAAGACTTTGCTTGACTGCAAAAAATATTTTGAAAACTATTTTGGTTCTTAAAACATATAGATAAATTGGTCAACAGTAAATGTTCTTAGTTAAAAAAAAAAATACTATGCCATTTAAGAAAAATGACTCTCTTTCGAAATTGAAAGTTGTTTCTATAATTCCAGACTCGAAAGAAAAAAGGAAGCTGTAGGAGAACCATATAAATGACTTAGCTTGGTTCATGAAAAATATTATTTTGAAAAGCATTTCTTGCTTGAAACATATAGAAAAATTGGTCAACAGTAAAGGTTTCCTAGTTAAAAGAAATACTAAGCCATTGAAGGAAAATAACTTCCTTTTTTCAAAATGGAAAGTTATTTATATACTTCCACAAATTTGAAAGAAAAAGGAACTTATAAGAGAACCATATAAATGCATTAACACTAGTACACTGATCTCTGCTTCTAGTGTCATTTTGGCAATTGCTTCCGATTACCTATATTTTACCATATAAAGTGCCATATTTAATTACTAATTGAAACTTGTAAAGTTCTTACATATCTAATCATATTTATGTTCTTATTCACTGAAAGAAAAATTAACTTCTACAATGTATTCCACAAACTGGAAATAATTGATTGTGTTATAACCAGATAATATAGAATGGTAAATTTTTCAGGAAATGATTTCCATATGCAAATGATTTTTGGCCAAAAAAAGGAATTTGAGGATTTGTAGCTCTTAATGGAAATCATTTGATATGATTGACATTTTGTTCATGCATGGCAGATATTCTTCTTGTAGCATGCCTTTTTGTAGTTTTTAAATTTTTTTTTTTTTTGAATTTCTAATCATGAGGTTCATATAATGTCAATTTCCAAAGACAGCCTCAGGAATCTCAGCTTACTGTTTGTTGTTCGCTGTTACTAAACCTTAATAAATATGTATTGCAGGACAATTGTTCGGAAGAAATGCGGATGAGAATTAAAAATTCCTTTATGAGAATGTCAGCATTCTTTCCAGATCCTTCGAAAGCAGAAGCGGGCTTTCATAAATTGAACCAGATTAAAGATAATAATGTCTTCAATGCATTGGAGCTATTGCTGGTTGAACAAACAATTATAAGTGCCCGCACTACAAGAGTGCGCTGCTTACTTTGTCCTTGTCTTTAGTTTAATTGAAATGATGCTATACATCAAAATATGACTGCAATGATACTATTGCTTCATTCAGAGATGAACTGCATTTTATATGCAATTATGGATAAATGTATGTTGTGACTATTTCTGTTTTTTTTTTGGCTACATTAAACTGAAGTTCTCATCTGGTTTAATTTTACTGTGCACATATTGCATCACATTCTGTTCTGAATAATATATGTTGTGAGAAACTGAGAATCCATCTTGTAGGGAGCATCTTTTCTGATATAAATGGAACTGTTTTTCTGAGAAATAAAATGGTGCAAGATACAAAAAAATTGCCCTTGGAGGGTGGTAGAATGATTGAATTCTCATTTCTTTATCCAATCTTGCAGCTGCTTGTGGTTTTTCATGTTAAATTGAGCAACATTTTGCTTGGAACCTTCTGATTTGAAGAAATGAAAATGATTTTAACTGGGCCTAACTAGATTTTATAGATTGTTTTGTTCTTGGGGTACATCTTATTGAGGTTTAGATCAATTAGGCTTGGTTATGAAGTTGGATAACTATTCTCTGCATTTAAAGAATAACACACTTGATTCACTATCTAACCTCTGGCAGAACAGTGTGAAAGTCACTCCTTTGGCTTTTAAGGTTCTTTTGTAGCTTATCTACAATTCTAGGGTGTTATTCCCTTTGTGATGTGCTTTAGCAATTGGTGGTTACCCTATTGAGAAGTGAGAACAATGTTTCTGTTTTGGATTGAAAAAATTGTGCTAAAAAAGTGTGGGACTGTGAAAACCTTAAATTTTACCTGAATGAGTCAAGTCTGAGCTTCACCTGATTCTACAAATAGGTTTCTCTGTTTGTAACTGCTGACTCTTTGGATCAGCGCCATGAGTATAGAGCTAAGAGGCACAAAAGTCCTTTACATGAGATTTAAGAATAAGTGATTGTATGTTAAAAAGGAAAATCCTTTTTCTCCTAAACAAAGTGTATTCAAGTCATAATTCATAAGATACTTTATTTGACTGTCAACCAAGTATCGTAAATAAATTTCTCCCAGCTCTTTAATCATTTGATAAATGATAAATACGAGTCAAACTCAAGAGAGTTTGATGAATTTATAGCTCCAGAGTTAAGGTGGAGAACTAAATTAATATTTATTTGTTTGTTTTATTCCATTGTCATCTTATTGTTTGCTTTACTGGTTTAAAGTTGTTTATGATCATATGGGCTGGTGCAGTGCAGGTTTTATTTTGTTGAATTTGTAGTTGTCCTTTTCTTGTTGTGAGGTTTTCACCCTGTGTTTCATAAGTCAGATACTTGAGCTTGCTTCATTTTATACTTAAATGTTAATAGGAAGACTACTGTAATTCTTCCTTTTTTATTTATTGTGTTACTTCTTGTATGATCTTTTTTCAGGATAGGTTTCTGAAAATGATAGGAGATAAGCATCCACATTTTGAATTTCTTCAATTGCTGGCTTCAAAATGTTCATTCAATTTGTTCAGTTCAGAGCATGTCTGTTGTATCTTGAATTATCTTTCCAGCAGTGTACATGGTAACAGTCATTTGGAGGCTTCTTCAGCTAAACTGCTTCTGGTAAGAATATCTGTTGTTCAAATGTGTGTATAATGTTTGCCTTCCAAATGCCATTAAAAAGTTTCACTAGATTATGTAGATCATTCTAGATTTAGTTAATTTTTCTCAAGCTTGTCTCAGTTTGATATTTAAATTCCTGAACAATCGGTTTGAGCAGTTCACAATGTTAAGGTAGTATCATTTGGGAAACACTTGTGAGTATGTAGTGCATCCTAAGGATCTGATTCATTTGCTCCCCGTAAACTGGTTTCTGAGCCTCCACTTGGTTGGTTATCAATTTGTAGGTTTAAATCATAGTACTCGAGTACATTTGATGATGGAAATCCTCTGAAAATTGTGATTAGGTAGAGCTGAAAAAATTTTTGATAAGATCTGGTGTTATACTATTATACAGTGGACAAAAAGTGATATGAATAAAAATTTTACTTTGATTGACTGTATTAAAATGGGATATTTTAGGTCAGATTTATGTGGCATGGTAAGAAGATAAGCAATCACATACAGTGCAAACGAATTCATCTACATTCATGTAAACTTTTTTAATGGTATTAAAAATTTTTGTTAAAATGACTTCCATTATACCTGATATAGGCTATCATCAGCAGTTTCCCCTCACTTTTGAGAGGTTTTGAAGGGCAGTTTCAAATGCTGTTGGAGAAGAAGCGTCCGTTTAATGATGTGCTTATTGAAGCCTTAGCAAAAGCAGGTCCTTGTTTATCTGTCAAATTCAGGTAACTGCTGTACTCCGTTTTTTATTGGTATGGGCGCTTAAACTACATGAAGTTCATATTACAAAAGGAAAAATCTAATCAGGCCCATTCCTTTCTTGTGAGGTGTTTAAATCTTGACATGCTCTTAAATAATACAGTGGCTTGTGATGTGTGTTGATTAGTGGTTAAGTTACCTACTGTTATATGAAATCATGTTCAGAATATACTGGATTCTCTGTGATAATCATGATTTAAGCTCTCACTGCCTGCCCCAATCCCCCACCACAAGAAAAAGGGAAAAAAAAAAGGCTTCCATGGGCAAGTGTTGTTTCACACTTTTACATGTATCTAGTTGCATTCTTGGTTAAATGCTTAAACCAGCGAATTTTTTTCAGGGTGTAATATTATAGTATATTTATTTATTTCGTTTTGGCAGGAAATTTAGGGTGTCAAATTTAGTTGTTCTTTTAACAACTGAAGTGAAATTGAAGCTCTCTTAGGCTTATGAATTCAGTGCTCGTAATTATCCAATAATATGAATTTGGTTTTCATTTTATTTTTTTAGTGAGTTTTACTCTTTCTTGGAGAGAGTTTGTCTGGATCCAATAATATGAATTTGTTTTTCATTTTATTTTTTTAGTGAGTTTTATTCTTTATTGGAGAGAGTTTGTCTGGATGGAACTCGGATTCAAGCCAAGCATGCTGTTTCTGCAATTGCTTCGTTGGTTGGTCCTTCTGAGCAATCTATTTTCTCTAAATTATGCAAAGTGAGTACATTTCTGCCTTTCTCACTGAATCTCTGCCAGGTATATTCTTTTGTTTATTTTCCATATTATTTCAAATAATGTAGCTGTTGGTTCTATGAGACTTTTGTTGAGCCACATTCTGATTTTTGCATTTGAAGTATGAGGCTTTTAGATTGCTTGTGCGGTACCGTTCTTGATTTCTTCTAGAGTTGAGTAATTTTGTGTGTATAGTCGTAAAGAAAATTAGTACACTTGGATTCCATTTTCTTTTTTGGTGTTATAGGCAATAAAATACAATCTAGCCATGCGTCATATTATTGTAAATATGAATTTGCTGCTGTATGCATCTGCTTCATTCGTGAAGCACAAAGTTGAAGTAAAAGATGCTCTTGTTGTAGCTTTTTCTTGGGGCGAGTTTGTGTAGGCCAATTTCTTGTGATAATCAATTTTTGTTCACTGATCTTAAACCCTGCAAGTTTACAAAATATTGAAACTTTTTGCTCCAGTAGACAAAATTGGATCACACTAATAACCTTGCATGTAAAATCATTTCAATTTGCTCTTAGCAATTTTTTCCTCTATTTACTTTTTACTTAGTCTTTAAATCGCAAACCTGCAATCTTGCTTATGTTATTATGTTCAAAACATAGTTACCTAATTTGCTCTGCCCCCTCTCAAAATGTGATCTGGTTTGTGTCGACCAGAATCCAGTATGTTGGATAGTGAAAAACCTCGGGATGCATTCCTATTTGCTAGAAGTGGGTTACCAGTTTTAAATTTGATTTCTAAGTTTCTTTTGCACGTTGAATTAACAGTGATTGCAGTATAATAGAAGAAGAAATGACCGAAAAGTAAACGATAGTGGGAGAATTAAGGGTTTATATTTGGGCTTGGCCATTGTAATGTGTTGGCTTTTGTCTTTTGCTAAAATAACAACATAACTTTTGGTAGTTTTTTTCTTTTAGAGTACCAATGCTAGTCTTAATTCTGCTCAATAAGTGAAAAAAAAATCTCTTTGTTTTTCTTTTTCGAGCGATTTAAATTTTGGTTAACAGCATTAACAATGATAAATAAAATTCTGACAGTTACTTTGTAATTTGAAAATGAAAAATAATCATGATTCATTTTTTTTTTTTGCATTTATCATAATAACAAAAGAAATAAATTTATCATAATAAAATGAACCATTGTTGCATTTAGCTTATAGTGGCTTAGAACTATGCTGAAGGTGTAAAATTTATATTTTAAAAACCAAAACATTCAGGATGTCTGTGATTCACTACGGCATCCCCAATTGGCATCCCAACTAGGCCTACCCTTAGTGAATTCCATATAATGCCAAGTGGCATATAGCCGTGCCACTACTACGAGCATACCATGTTCCAGGTAATTATGGTTTAAAATTTCTGTTCATGTTTAGTGTATTGGAAACATTAAGACTTGCAGATTTAAATTTTATCCAGTAAGATAGAATTCTGATACATTCTTAGTGCGAAGTACTTCATTAACAGTGGAGGTTCAAATTTTTTTTTCTTAAATCTTCCAAGAAGTAACAATTTGGTACCCTGGGCATAGTTATGACGTTTATATGGGTTCCACCATTTGACTTTTTGATTCTGAATGTTTTTTTAATGTGTGCCAATTGTTTGTTCTCCTTGATTATTACTGAATATCCTATTACAATGTCATAGTTCCTCATTGTAAGTGTTTCTGTATGTGTTGTTTTTGTTACAACTGCAGTTGTGTTTTGATTTCTCAGGAACTTGTAGATTCTCTTCATAGAGGGTGGAACACACCCACCATTTTGCAGTCACTGGGGTGTCTTGCTCAACATTCTGTTTTAGCGTTTGAAGCTCAATATCAAGAGATCAGACAGTATATATTTGAAAGAATTTTTCAAGTAATTGAAGCAAACTGTACTACCTTTATCATTAGATATTTTTCTCATGCCAAAGTATAGAAGGATATGGTATTCCTGAAGAATTTTTCATGTAGCTCATGTCCTTATGGGAAATTCTGGCCATGTAATGTGGACACTTGTTTGTGTAGGTGGAACAATCTGATGATCTAACTTCATTTAATGAGACTTCTGAATGTAGTGATTCTTGCAAACTGAAGGTATGTTTTGCATAATTTATTAGCTGAATTACAAGCATTGCATTTCTTTTTTTTTTTTTTTTGAAGACTTGCTTACAATGCCTATGTTTAAATCTTACTGCAAGTTTGTGTTTGTTAACTTGAACTGACAAAAACATAAAAATGTGAAGCAAAATGAAAATGCGAATATCAAGCAAATAAATACAGTAAATGGAGATTAACCTTTCTAGCTTGTCTTGTTATAGAAGCTGCAAACTGGAAATTGAGGAAGAGCAATTAATGGTTTCTATTGAGA
Organism: Omphalea diandra; assembly: GCA_949677035.1. Taxonomy (NCBI): domain Eukaryota; kingdom Viridiplantae; phylum Streptophyta; class Magnoliopsida; order Malpighiales; family Euphorbiaceae; genus Omphalea; species Omphalea diandra. The sequence goes on from CATIWR010068974.1 coordinate 9,039, forward strand.
TTATATTCTATCTAGTGGTTTATTCTGTTGTTTGTCTATTTATGCTTCTTATTTTTTTTTTTAACTACTAGCAACTTGCAAATCTTTTTCATTTTGGTTATCTTAGTAGTTTAACATTTGGGAATCCCTTTCTATATAATTAGTTCTGTAAATCTTTTTGAGATGAAACAGTAAGTTCTTGAGATGTTTGATTGAAATGGTTTTACAAGTGTTCTGAATGAAGCTTTTATGGTAATTGAGACAATCCCATTATGAGGCAGTTCCATTATAATGTACAATGACTTGGATTGTTTTCTAAATGCAGAATCTGGAACCAATACAGAGTTTCCTAAACTGTGACTTTGTTGCATAAGCATCATCCATTCTGAAAATTTTGGTTTTAAAAGTTTTGAGAAAACTAAATCATAGGCAGTGTTTAATTATGGCATTCATGGACATATAGGCAAATTGTTTAAAGTTTGTGACTGTGAAGTTAGTTCTGTCTTTTGCAGATTTATGGGCTGAAAACACTTGTCAAGAGTTTCCTGCCGCATAGAGCATGTCATGTCAATCGTCAAATTGATGAGTTATTGGATGTTTTGTTGAAGTTGCTGCAAATGGGTGATGTTTTTGATGGAACCATCCCATGGTATATCTCAAAAATAAATTTCAGTCTTTAGTTTGTCTTAACGTATAAGCTCTTCATCATTTTAGTTACTTTGTTTTTATACCTCCAACACTTAAGTTACTTCAGTATTTTTATAACTTCATTATGATTTATAAAATAAGTGTAGACCTATATTTTCATTTGCATCTTACTTTTTATTTATCATCAAATATGGATTTATTTGGCTTGAACTAGTTTTATGACTGATTGGAGGATTATTGCTCAAATAGCATTGACTGATTGCAGGATTATTGCTCAAATAGCATTCTTGTATAGATAAATGTCTCTCTTGTCCTCTGTGAACCTATTTATTTGGGTCTCTGATTTATTGTTGGTCATCTAGGAAAAAATGTTGGCTCAACAGATTGAAGCTTCTTTTCAGTCATTGCTTGATTTGAGTAATCTATTTATTGAACAGCAGTTTCTGATCCTTCTTAAGTTGATAACTCGTGCACACGCATGCTCATATATTTATGCTGGTTTGATCTTGGTTTACATTCTTACCTTTTCATATGCTGTGAATTTTGTTTATCTTTTATTGCTTCATATTTGACTGATATATGCCAGTTTTGGAAGCAACAAACCTTTTCTTCTCTATATTTAATGAATACATTTAATGACTACTTTTAGATGCTGAATGTCAAAGATAGGCCTTTCTTTTCAGAGTTTTGTTTAAAGGCTGATTTCATTATTTTAATGTGTTGATAAAATTCATTTCCGCAAGCTTGCATTTCAGATACCTTTATGGATTTTTTTGGCAGTTCAAGTGACAAACCTCATGTCAGATTAGCTGCTGCAAAATCTGTTCTCCAGCTTTCAAAAAGATGGGATTTGCATATGTCTCCAGAAATTTTTAGCTTGACAATTTTGATGGCAAAGGTATACGGTTCTGATTATGTATGAAATAAGGCCAGGTTGCAGGGATAGGCTGTAGAAAAGCTAATGATATACCTGCCAAATAATATCTTACACGAAAGTTTTGGAGCTATGTTCTATTAAATAAACAGTTTGACTTTCTAGGGATACATGTCAATGGTGAACTTATGCCCTTTGGCTGTAAAGCATGCTTTCACTTAATTCAAAGCAAAGATGATGTTATGCACAGTTTATGCATTTAAATTTTAATAGAATCTTGTAAAGATACTTCATTTTGATTTTACATTTATAAACCATAATATAGATAATATCTTTATGGAAAGCAGAAAAGTTAAGTTTACAAAATAAAAAATCATTATCCTCTTTTGAGAAAAACATTTTGATGTAGACAAAGTCATTTAGTAATTGAAGGCAAAAATGCATGTTGAGGCCCCTGAATCTTCTGTGATTATGCTAGAGCCCTTTACATTTTTTTCCCCATTGTAAGATATGCGATAAAAGTCAAATTGATAGGAAATCTATAAATAACAGTTTAAAAAAATTAAGAAATTATATTATTTTTTCATCATCAGAATAATTGAAGCTGCAAAGAAAAAAAAAAAAAAAAATCTATGCCTCCATATTTTTCATGTTACATCTATTAAATGGGGCTATTTCTTTTCCGATAGAATGTGATTCTTTTAGTAATTTTTAAACTATCATTAATTAATTTCTTATTTATGTCACTTTTCTGAGAATTTTGCCAGCAAAAAAGTCCTTAACATGGAAAGGAAAAAGTTTAAGGGCTAAATGTGGACGAATTACACGCTCTCATGAACATAAACATTCAAAATTTAAGGGCTTTAGGATGTGTTTTTACATTAACCTATTATTGTAATGCAGTGATACAATGCTTCAATATTAGTCAGCAGTAGTGGGGTGGGAGATACTGTGGTACCGGCAAGAATAATTTTAAGCATTTGTCTTAGGGCATTGTTGTCGACAGTCAATAGTATTGCATGTAAAGCCATCCATTGAAGAAACACAAATGTATTAAGTATTCTGTTCCCCCATCTATGTGTTTAGGTTTTTGGCTAATTTTTTTTGCTTATATCACTTTCAGGATTCATCTTCTCTGGTTAGGAAATTATTCCTGAATAAAGTACATCAGCTGTTAAAGGAGCATGCTATACCGAGTAAATATGCTTGTGCTTTTGCACTGGCTGCATCTGATTGCTATAAAGATGTGCAGGATACTGTATGTTTTTATACCTTGCCTGCCTTTGTAATAGATCCCTATTATTTGTTTTTCCCTGCATTTGTCAGATAATACTGTTCTTCCTGTTTGTTTAGTTACATAAATACATGGAAGAATTTATTAAGGAATATACTGTAGAAGCTCGAATTCGCCAAACCTCTGCAGCTCAAGGAGGATCACTTACAGATTATCCTGTATACATAGTTGTTTTTTTGATCCATATTCTTGCTCATGATACTGGTTTTCCACCTGAAGACTGTCAGGATGAAAAAGAGTATGCTCATTTTTGTAGGTATACATCGGGATCTAATTTCAGTTGTAGCATGGATTGCCCAGAATCAAATGTGACTATTATCTTTATTGTCGTGAATTTTTTTTTCTTTCAGTCCACTATTTTGGGTTTTACGGGCATTTATAAATGCCAACGTTGTTAACGGTGATATAGACCTTGTTAATGATGCTGTCCTGCATTTGCTAAGTATTTTTCGTGCTATTAAAAGAGCTGAAGATGCTGTCGATGCTACACAAACTCCTGTTAGTATAATTTCTGTAGAAAATTTTTTGCTATTATTTTATGTTATATATTGAATTATTGATCTGAAAAATGTTATTGCAATGCAGAAGCTGCAAATTCTGGCAGAGATTGGGATCTCCTCTGTGCATGCGTTAAATCATAATGGCATTTTACCTTCACGGGCCCCTCAGCAGATTTTCCTTCCATCTTCATTGTATACAATAAGCTCTGTTAAAAAGTGTGATGAGGCAGGTTCTGAATCTGAAGTCTCCATAGGTTGATTAGTTTGCTATCTTTTAATTTATTGTGATTTGCAGGTTCATTTAAAATGTGTTACTCAGTTCCCTGCTGATGAAACTCTTGTTGATAGAGTTGTTCATTGTCTCAAATCTCAAATCTTTGTGGTACTGGTACATATCTGGTTGTATCTTTTGCCTAGTTGATTTCTGGTTCACAAAATGGCTAGTTAATTAACTTTTTCATCATTTCTTTGTACTTGGTGTTATCTGATTTCAGCCAGCTAGCAGCCTTCCAAAACGTAGTAGAAAGTGTCAAGAGGATGGAATACAGTCTGCTGTTGCCAAGGACAACAGGTTGAACTTGGTATCAAATAAGCATGCTAGTTTATCAAGAACTGACGCAACAGAAAGGCAAGGACCTCCAAGTCAGGATATCGGTCTGGGACGTAAGAAAAGGCATGCTGCTTCTGTATCAGTAGGGTTGCAAAATGATTTGTGCAAAAGTTATGCATCTAACAATTGTAAATCCATTACGGAGAAACAACCTAATTCATGTTGTGATTCTGCAACCATGAAACCTTCTCCGAGTGAATCACAGGTTTTGATTCAAAATGCAGAGAATACTGTTCCTTCTTTAAAAGAAAATGGTAAGCCAAATAGCAGTATTCCTAATGAATCTTCCCAACGTTCCACAAGCAAACTTAAGGAAAGTTGCTGTTCAAAGGTAGTTTTTTTTTTTCCTTAATGTTTTTTATGCATCTTGAAATTACTTTATGCTTTCTTTACCTGATCTTAAATTTTTTTTTTTTTCAGGAATGTAGCATTGAGAGTGAGGCATTAATTGGAAAGCAAATTAAATTATTATCTCCTGTTGATAGACGGTGAGAACATTTTAATGGAAGAAAATACACTCTGGGACATCTACAAGTAATTCTAAGTAATGTAGTTGGTTTTCTTTTTCAGTTTTTATTTGGGCACAGTGCTTAATTTTAATCCTCACAACAAGACTCACAAGGTGATTATATGTT